>JAODTK010005736.1:0-253599 GCA_026419785.1 Sclerodactyla briareus | reverse complement strand
TTAAAGGTAAAAAACAAACATGTGTAATAGTTCTTCAAAACCTTTTTTTTTGTATCCAGCCCGATGGGAAAAACAAGGCTGGCTCAATATTCTGTGAATTCGGTTCCTCCAGCAGGAAAAATGCCATTTCCCTAGAATAGTTCTCATCTGGTCCTGTTGCTTTTCTTTTTTAGTAAGGGAATTCAAGGGATTCTTCCGCAGGTTCCCGATTTCATGGTGCCTTTCTCATGGCAACTTAAATTCCACTGCCTATTATACCCACTCTGTCTGGTAGAGTCTTTGTCATTGGTTGGTAGGTTCCCCCGAGAACTGACATCGTGGGAGACAAGTTAGGGGCACAGAGGGGTGTATTTATAACTGTTACATTTGCTACTTGTTCCGCCGCAGCCTCTACGTGGTTGGGAACCTGGCAACGGAGGTCGTCGCCGACTACGAGAATGAGAAGAGTTTCTGGAGGAGGCTCATAGGGTCCTTATGGAGGTGAGAGAGAGTACAGTACTTCACCTACAACATTGTCTCACTAAGGCATGCCATATTTTTTTGAAAACAGAAAGAGTCGCACAAGGTGATTCAATTCCCCCAGGCATTGCAATTATATCCCCACGACAACTGTGGAAGTGTCCGGGGATCTTATGGTTTTGGGGTTTAGAGCCCGCCGCCAGAAACTCGAGCCTTTAGCGCATAACCCTCACGCTTTATCCGATTGATCTGAAAACTTGATACCATGTCTTCCTAGTGAATTGCGATTTACCACAACTTGGTTTATAGGGCAACAGTTGGCCCTAATACAAGGACATTGATTCGAGGTCACCAGAGGTTCAAATTTGTGTTTTTTCCACAATTTTAAAAATTTGTCAGGATTTGAACAAAACTCGGTGGATGTGGAAGTGGAGGCATTTCAGATCACTGAAGGGTCAAACAGGAGGGACATAATTTAAGTGTTCTTTCCTCTAAAAACGAAGTCCACAAAGGTCGTTTCTGTGGGATATACCCGTCGGGCGGTGTTACCTGCCGGCACATGTTTAGTTTTGGTTATCTGGTTACCGTCCCTGCAATATAATAATACAGCTTCCAAAGAGATTTCACTAATGTAGGTACTAGCCTCAGGCAGGCATTCAATGTGGGGGAGTGGGGAGGGCACCTATGTCTGGGTACCATCTGAGGAGGAGGGGGACAGGGACGTGTCCTCTGGTCCGCTAATACTTGGGAAATCACCCCTTAACTGAGGATTTTTTTACCACAGGAACTTTGTGGGAACGTGGTCATGGCATCAATGCCTCCTCCCCCTAATATTTTCTACATTTCCCCTAGAACCGACAAATTCCGATATTCGGGTAAGTCAATAGTGAACTTTTTACAGCATTACTGTTACGCATTCCTCTCATTGTCTCGTCTTGTGTTGGACTCCCATTGTTCCTTCTTTCCGGCAAGGTGATTGATCGGAGAACTCAATGCTGATTTATAAATTTTGCAGGCACTGTATGTCACTGTATTCATTGTTAAACAAGTCTAATTCATTCTATCAGATATTCAACTCACTGCATATTGGACCATTCTCCCCATCCCCGCCTATTGCCATCTTGGCAGTAACAACACAAAGTCCTGGGTTGGCCACCACATAGCCTAATTTTTTTATCCAATCAGCCTGACACCTTTGCATTGGGCATGTAGACTTGTCTTAGTTTTTCCGTGTTTGTGATGATTTAAATAAACCGGAATACTGAATTGTCAGTCCTTGTTTGGAAATATTATATTAGAGACATATCTGGCTATCAAACTGAGAAATATGTATTGTTTGTGAGTTCAAGGTACTCCGAACAGTGGCATAAAAAGCGGGGTCGAGGAGGGGCAGCCATATCCCCTACACAGACCAGGGCGAATCCAAATGAAGGTACCTCAGATTTATTGGGTGAACACATTTAAAAAACAATGGAAGAAAAAAATTAATGGAAAGAAAATGGAGGTAAAAGAATATAAGAATGGAAGCCACTACAGCCCAGGGGTGAGGGAAAGTGAATGCACATAGGCCAGCATTTTTTTTTTCAGTCACATCCAGCTCCAGAAAAGTAATAGCCCCCATCACCTCATCCTCGTTCAGCATCGCAGGTTGAAAAAGATATAAAAATAAAATAAAAGTTCATCCATGGGGAAAGGGGGCATCTCAATTTTTTTTACAGTGTAGAAATTCCCCTGTAATCGCAACGCCCTGACCCCCCCCCTCGCACCGCCCACTGGTACTGCACACCCCCTTTACTTGCTTTACCTGTCAGTGGTACAGTGGTTTTCAAGTGTGTAATCGTACTCTAGTGTGAATTAGTCATTGGTTTATCCACTTTTGGTAAAGGAGTTCATCTTATATAATATTTACTTTCCGTCTGCTCATTACCGTTCTCTCAAGGGCCATAAGTAGATGTCAGCTACTGAACCAGGTACCTTCCCTCCATGTACTGTGCAATACCCTCTGCCCTCAGAAAACATGGATCCTAAAATACTGCTCTCAATCCACAAGCCTACTAAGCTGTGACTCAATCCCTACTTCCCTACTTCATCTGTATGAAATATCTTGTCAAGCTTTTGGTACTGAATAAATTATTTACGTCATGTTAGTGCAGGGTTATTTCGCCTTTTTAGTGGATAGGGCGGTATACTGAATCGTTTCCAAAGAAAATGAAGTTGAGCGGCATATAAAGCTGTGAATAGCATCAAGCTGGCTTATCATCTCAGCACCCTCCTGAATTTGTTACATGTTACTCATCAGGCCTACGTACTTTATTTTTCACTGCCCGAATGTAGATTTGTTTGAACAGAGCCTTATATTTTGGTAAATTGCATATGCATCCAGTGTTAATTAGGGCCAATTGATGGACTAAAAATACTAGGCCCTGAAACAAAAGTCCCCTGCCGTAGGGCCCGTGTTGGCAAGTAAATTTTGTTGAAAATTTAAAAAAAGCCCTAGTTGATAATGAGGTAGCAGTGATTTTTTTTATGTTATACATGAAATCTAAGATGTGTGTTTGTATGCCTTGCTGTAGATAATTTCCTTGCTCCAAATAGATACTGTGATTAAAATTCTGTCACAAAAGTCAACATCAGGCCCTGTTCAATGATTGTCCCCATACATTTGACCTTTAGGTTGCAAGGCAATGTAATTGTCACTGTACAAGCAGTGCACACAAACAAACAACGATTCCAATAACCACCCCCTCAGTTTTAAAGGTCAATGTAGTTGGAAATCGATCACCTTTAAACCCCCATAGAAGAAATAAGACATATTTTATAACCCTAATTCCACTTTTAGCCTCGTACCTGTTTTTGTTATGATCTACAATAAATGTTTTAGGTATAATAACGTCACAAGGGGAACGCAAATATATGTTGCTATCGAATTGCAGAGTATTCACTGCTTTTTGATTCCTTGACGAGTCAGAGGATCTATGCGTCGTCGTGTGTGTGTGTGTGTTGGTGTGTGTGTTGGTGTGTGTGTGTGTGCGTGTTGCGTGTGGTGTGTGTGTGGTGACGCCCAGCTGTTAAACACGATAACTTGATCAGTCTTCAAACTTTTTTTTGTATCCAGCCCGATGGGAAAACAAGGCTGGTCAATAATTCTGTGAATTTTTGTTCCTCCCAGCCAAGAAAAAGGCTTTCCTGAATATTCTCATGTGTGCCTGTGCTTTTCTTTTTAGTTAAGGGAATTCAGGGATTCTCCGCAGAGGGCCCCGATTCATGGTGCCTTGTCTCATGCAACTTAATTCACTGCCTTTATACCCCTCTGTCTGTGTAAGTCTTTGGCATCGGTAGGTTCCCGAACTGGACCTGTGGGAGACCAATGTAGGTGCACCAGAGGGGTGTCTTTTATAACTTGTACATTGGCTCATGTTCCTCACTCGACGTGGTTGGAACCTGGCACGGAGGTCGTCTCCGGACTCGAGAATGATAAGAGTTTTCTGAAGGAGGCTCTAGGGTCCTTATGGATTGAGAGAGAGTCAGTTACTACTTCTCCAACTTGTCCTCACTAGCTGCATTATGTTGAAAACTAAAGACGTCGCACAAGTGATTTCAACTTCCCCAGGGCCATTGCAATTATATCCCCGCAACGGTACGTGTCCGTGGATATTATGGTTTTGGGGGTTTTAGCCGCCGCCAGAACCTCTAGCCTTTCGCGCAATAACCCTTCAACTCTTTATCCGTTGATCTGAGAACTTGTAACATGTTGTCCTAGTGAATTGCGATTTACCCAAAACTTGTGAAGGGACAAAAGTTTGGTCCCTTAATAAATGACATTGATTTTCGAGGTCACCGAGGTCAAATTTGGTTTTTTTTTTTTCACACTGTTTAAAAATTTGTCCAGATTTTGAACAAAACTCGTGGATGTGGAAGTGGGGCATTTCAAATCACTGAAGGGTCAAACGGACAAATTTAATGTGCTTTCTCTAAACAGAAGTCCACAAAGGCTGTTTCTCTGGGGGGATATACCACGTCGGTCGGTTACCTGCGCACATGTTAGTTTTGGTTTATCTTGGTTTACCCTGCAATAAATAATACAGCTTCCAAAGAGATTTCACTAATGTAGGTACTAGCCTCAGGCAGGCATTCAATGTGGGAGTGGGGAGGCACCTATTCGGGTTTACCTCCTTAGGAGGAGGGTGGCGGGGCGTGTCCGCTGTCCCTAATATTGCCGAAAATTCACCCAGTAACTGGGATTTTTTTCCACAGTAACTTTTGGGAGAGTGGTCATGGATCATCCTCCTCCCCCTAATAATTTGCCTAATTTCCCCTAGAACAGACAAATTCGATTAATTCGGGTAATTCAATAAGTGACTTTTACAGACATTACTGTTACTTATTTCCTCTCAGTTGTCTCGTCTTGTTGGACTCCCATTGTTTCCTTTCTGTCATGCAAGGTGATTGATCGGAGAACTCATGGCTGATTTATAATTGCAGGCACTGTATGGCACATGTATTCATTGTTTAACAATGTCTCTTATCTATTTCAGATATTCAACTACTGCAATAGTGTACCATGCATCCCCTGACCCAGCACTATTGAACATCTGGCGTAACACAAAATCTTGGTTGTCCACCCCATATCCCTAATTTTTTTTAATCCATCCTACACCTTTGCATTTGGGTGGCCTTTGCATGTAGAACTTGTCTTATTGGTATTCCGTTTGTATGATTTAAAACTAACCTGAACGAATTTCAGTCTTGTTGGGATAATTATAATTAGAGACATATCTGCTATCAACTGAGAATTATGTAATTGTTGTGAGGTCAAGGTACTCCGCACAGTGGCATAAAAAAGCAGGTGTCGGGAGGGGCCAGCCATATCCTAACAGACCAGGGACGCAGCCAAATGAAGGTACCTCAGATTTATTGGTGAACACATTTAAAAAAAATTGAAGAAATATGGGAAGTGAAAGGAGTAAAGAATATAAGATGGAGCCCTAAGGCCAGGGGGTAGGGAAAGTGAATGCACATAGGCCATCATTTTTTCGGGTCACTCCAGCTCCAGAAAGTATCGCCCCCACACCCTCATCTCGTCCCCGCGTCGCCCGGTTGAAAAAAGATATAAAAATAAATAAAAGTCATCCCTTGTAAGGGGGGCACATATCAAGTTTTTTTACAGCTCTACAAACCGCCCCTGTAAATGCACTGGCCCTGACCCCCCCCCCTCCACCCCACTGGTACTGCCACCCTTTTATTGCTTTTACCTGCAGATGTACAGTGTTATTTCAGTGGTGTGTAATCGTACTCTAGTGTGAATTAGTCATTGGTTTATCCACTTTTGGTAAAGGAGTTCATTTTAATATAATATTTACTTTCCGGTCTGGCTCATTAACCGTCTCTCAGCCATGAAGTAGATGTGCTCCTGAATCAGGTACCTTCCCTCACAATGTACTGGTGCATCCCCCTGCCTCAGAAAAATGGATCCTAATATCCTTACTGGCCTCCAATCTCCACAAGGACTAATAGCTGTGACGTCATCCCTACTTCATCTGTAGAATAGCTTGTCAGCTTGGTAACTTATAATTATTCGTCATGTTTAGTGCAGTGTTATTTCCGCCTTTTAGTGGATAGGCGTATACTGATCTGCCAAGAAAGTAGAGTTGAGGGCATATAAGCTGTAATAGCATTCAGCGGGCTTATCATCTCGCACCTCGAAGTTGGTTTACATGTGACTTCATCCGGGCCTGACGTTACTTTATTTTTCACCTTGCCCGATTAAGAATTTGTTTGAACAGAGCCTTATATTTGGTAAATTTGCTATGCAATCCAGGGTTAATTAGGTCACTTGATGGACAAAACATACTAGCCCCTGACAAAAGTCCACTTGCCGTAGGGCCTGTTGGCAGTAAAATTTTGTTGAAATTAAAAAAAAGCACCTATTTGATAATGAGGTAGAAGAATTATTTTTTATGTTAGGCATGAAATATAAGATGTGTTTTGTTTTGTATGTCCTTGCTTTGTAGATAAGTCTGGCTCCAAATATAAGTTACTGTGATTTTAAAATTTCTGTCACAAAGTCAACACAGGCCCTGTTTCAATGATGTCCCCTAACTTGACCTTTATTTGGTGGCAAGCAATATAATTGTCACTGTACAAGCAGTGCACGCTTCTCACCCAGTTTAAAGGTCATGTAAGTGAAATTATCAAATTTAAACCCACATAGAAATCGACCATATTTTATAACCCCTAATTCTCAAATTTATCTCGTCCTGTTTTTGTTATAGATCTACAATAACTGTTTAGAGGTATAATAACGTCACAAGGGGAACGCAAATATATGTTGCTATCGAATTGCAGAGTAGTCACGGATTTTTTGATTCCTTGACGAAGTCCAGAGGAATCATGCAGTCACGTCGTGTTGTGTTGTGTTGTGTGTGTGTGTTTTGGTGTGTGTGTGTGTGCGGCGTGTGTGTGTTGTTGGTTTGACGTCCAGCTTGTAACCCGATAACGTGATCAGTCGGGTTAGGTCATGCGTCATCTTGGTATGTGTGTTCCCCATATGAGTACATGAACCCTATTGTTGTTTTTGGGTCAGGTCAGAGGTCATCTGAGGTCAACCAGAGGTCAATTCTGAAAACCTTGTAAACACGATAAGTCCACAATGGTGGGTCCCGATCAGTTGAAATTAGGTGTAAAGCTTTCTTATGGGGAGTACAGGACCCATATTTTTTGTTCAGGTCGGGGTGAATTTTTGGCGAAAAAAACTTTGTGAAATTCCGATAATTTTGGCCAATTTTTGGCTTGTAAACACGATACCTCGCCCCCACCTGGATGTATTGAATCTCATACTGGTATGTGTGTTCCCCATGAATGATTACGGAAACCCTATGTTTTGGGGTCAGGTCAAGGTCCCCTGAGGCAACCAGAGGTCAAAGTCTGAAAAAAACCTTGTAAACACATAAGTCAGAAGGTTGGTCTGATCAGTTGAAATAAGTGTATCGCTTTCTTATGGGGAGTACAGACAACCCTATTGTTTCTGGTTCATGTCGGGGTGAATTTGTCGAAAATAGGAAATTTGCGAAATTTGATATTTGGCCAATTTTTGGCTTGTAACACGATAACTCGACCCCACCCGGATGGATGAAAGCTCATACTTGGTATGTTTGGTCCCCCCATGATGAGTAATGAACCCTATTGTTTTGGGGTCAGGTCCGAGGTCTCTGAGGTCACCAGAGGTCAAAGCTCTGAAAACCCGTGAAAACACGATAAAGTCCATAGTGTTGGTCTGATCCAGTTGAAATTATGTGTATAGCTTTCTTATTGGGCGTACCGGAACCCTATTGTTTTTGTTTCCGTCATGAGTGAATTTGATCGAAAATAGAAATTTGTGAAATTGATATTTTTAGGCCATTTTGGCTTGTAAACACATAAACTTGACCCCACCTGGATGGATGAGCCATACTTGGTATGTGTGTTCCCCGATGATGTTTATAGAACCCTATCGTTTTGGGGTCAGGTCAAGGTCATCTGAGGTTCACCAGCGGCTAAGTCTGAAACCTTGTAACCGATAATCCAGAACGGTTGTTCTGATCAGGTCAAAATTAGGTGTGTATCTTCCTTCATGGGGAGTACATGAGCCTATTGTATCTTGGTAGGGCGGGGATGGATGAGCTCATTCTTGGTTTGTGTATTCCCCTGATTATACTGAACCCTATTGTTTTGGGGTCAGGTCGGAGGTCATCTAAGTTATAAACCAAGTTCAAGTCTGAAAACCATTGCAATTTAGTGGTGTGCTTTCTTACAAGGTACAGGAACCCATTAGTTGGTTGGTAAGATAGGAATTGTCAGAGACTTATGTTTGCCCTTAAGGAGCTGGTACAATCCCCATTTGTGTGTCTGGCCGGTTGACAGCACCAGCAGGAATCACTAAGTCCTTTGGCTTTCTGGTTATTTCTCTCCATAGTAAAAGTGAAAACATTTTTTTTTCTTTTCATGTTGTGATTGCTTTCCCCTATCTTGCGAATTCGGTTGCAATTCATTCAAATTCGCGTTCAAACCATTTTTGTTGGTTTTGATTCTATTATCATACTTATCAAATGAACCTTTTAAAAGTCTTGTTTAGCACTTCCATCTCTCGAGTGGCAAAAAAAAGCCCACTTTTGACCTCCGAAGTCAAAAGAGGTAAAGGTATACTGCAATAGAAGGACAACTGGACTGATTTGTTTCACCATCTCTCTTTTGAACAGTTAAGGTCTAACGTGTTCCTGATCGCCCCTAAAACCGTTCGCAAGTTCCACGTCGAGAACGGGATCCCGAACCATGCTGCTCAATGATGGGGAAGTGGGGACGGCCCAGCTGGGCCATCGGACCAATCGGGCACGCCGGACACGATGACCCATGCAGTGAGCGCACATCTGGCGCCCTCACCTATCTTCCTTCAAATAGGTAACAGATTTTCCTACCATCGTGGCATGCAATGGTCTACCATCGCCTTGCTGCAAGCAACGAGTGTTTGATAACTGGGCAGTGACGTAGTAGGTGTATTTGCAGTGGCACTGAGATATCCCTACTGGGCAAGTTGAGATTGGAGCCTTGTGTGGCTGAGATTCTTACATGTAGAACAGTGTGTTTTACATATACTCCGACAGGCACACATCTCTGCTCGGTACTCCCTTTTGATGACTGAGATTCGATCGACGAGAAAAGGATCGTCATAACCATCATGAAGTCGTCGGAAGGTTCCCCATCGGGAATGGTAACGTCGAGTTGTTGAGATCATGTCCAGCGAGCATGGGGAGCAGAAGAGGAAAAAAAGTTGCTGCGAATGGAGACACAAGCCTTCAGATACTCAGATGTGGTGCATGCCTGGCCCTGATGGGGATGTTGCATTCAGACAAGGGCATACCAGTGGACAATGCCCTGTCACCGATTGGTCACACCCACCCAAGGGGAGTATGCCACGATTGCAGTCTTTCCCCAATGGACTCAATCTCCACTTGTGATAGCAACTGGCGGTGACAGTACTTTTTCGAAGAAAATGGTTCCTGCCGCGGCCTGTCATGTAGTGTGTCTATTTGCAGGTTATTCAAAATTTCAAGTTGTGCGATTTTAATGAAGCTTGATTGGTATGGTCTACCTTCAGTCCCCCCAAATGTTAACATTGTCTCAAGGCATGGGGGTTATGCAGTGGGAATAAATTCGCTCCATTCATGCAAAGTTTATTTGTTGGATTACCATTTCAATGTATCAAGTGGTTCACTATTGGTCCTGGGATATGTGAAGTGAGAAAATTGGGTCAATGGAAGTGGAATATTGTGTTAATTTGAATAATTAGGCAATCTAGCACATTTCCACACGCTTATACTCCTTTAGGAGACATTGTCAATAATCAGTCCTTACGCATTTGAAATTGGTCACTGATTAGTAGGCTGGTTTTTGTTGAATTGTGAATAACGAAATATGAAAGCACACATGGAATGCCTTGTAATTGTGCATGATGACTATAGAAGGAAACACTGATAGCGCAACAGGCGAGACAATGGGAGCGATCGCCTTGTTTCTAATACAGAGGCTGTAAGGACTTTTGTTAACCCAAATAGCACTGCATATCAGTAGTTGCTGCCCCATAGACAGGCAGTCTATCTATGGAGGTGGGCAACACTAATTGATTATGACCTCATATCCACAAGTACTCGGGTGAAGCCCAGGACACATTACCGTGCTGCATGTATGTGGAAAGGCTTCATAGTGATTGGTGACATTGAGTTGCTTGTTGCACATCTGTGTAGCCACATCTTTAACTTGTCTCTGTCCCTCATTAGTAGAGGTATCGGGTTGTAGAGAAATACTATAATCTTATCAATTCTTGAGTTAAACAATACATGTGGAGTGGCAGCAGAAGAGTCTGCAGGGCAGATGAGGATTGTCAGATGGACATCGGGAAAAGTTGAAAGAAAACCAGCAACGGGGAGTCATGGTTCACACAACTATTAGCGCAGACAATTGACTCATCTCATTATTCAACTTACCCCACATGGACCTTTGCACCCACCCCCTTGCCCGTCGAGCTTCTGGCATTACCAAATGGCGGGTGGCCACCCCATCGCCCTTCTCTTTTTGGCCCGGCTAGTTGCCTGTTCTCGAGTTTTTGGGGGCTCTTGAGATTTCGCGCGCAAACATGCTGGGGTTCCTAGTAGTCGTTTGGGGTTTCGCTGGGCTTTCTATCATCTTTCTTACGTCGTCTGGAATGTGTCACGTTTCGTGACCTTCGTTCCAAGTGTTTGATCTCTTCACTTACGTGATTTTTGAAAGGTTGTTAGTCCTCTCTCATAACTCTAACGCTGTTCCCTGCGTGGGCCTTAGCCTAGCTTCCTACCTACCTGTTTTGTGTTTGCGGACTCAGGCTAGGCCTACACTAACGCGGACCGGCCTAGCGCCTGAACGCGCGGCTTCTTTGTCTTTCGGGTTCATTCCCGAGGCCCTTCCCCCTCTCCCCTTCCCCCCCTCCCCGTCCGCCCTGCCCTGCCCCCTGGGTTTCCCGGTCCCCTTCCCTTCACTCATGGTTTTGGGGACCTTTTAGGGCCGCGGGGGGGGGGGTTTTTTTTTTTTTTTTTTTTTTTTTGGGTTTCGCTGTTTGGCCTCGCCGCGGGCGGCGGCGCGAGAGAGAATTTTCGGTCAAAAGAGCTCCGCTCGGGGACTTCGCAACTTTCCCTCGGGGGACCTCGCGGCCCGAAATTCTGGTCGCTGTGTCATTCTCCGTAGATTTCTTGATTTTTCTACGGAGGAAGCTTCCAAAATCTTCGGGAGCATAACAAGATTTTGGCCGTGGGAGGCTTGTTTTGAATCACGTACTTCCTTTTCTCCTCACGGAAAATTCCCAGCACAGCTCATGTGCTGTGTCTCATTCAGCACCGAGCTTGGATACCGGACGTTCCGGTGGCTGTGTGGACCGTCGTTAATTACCGGGTCGTTAGGGATTATCCGAGCCTTGGATACCGGAGGTCCCGGTGGCTCGTGAGCGGGGTTAATTGCCGCTGCGGTGTTGGATGTTCGTTCCGTATACCGGGTGGGCCGGTGGCTCAACGGGCGCTGGGGAAATATACCACACTCGGCCTGTGATTCTAGGATACCGGAACACGGGAAGTACCAGCGGACTTCAACGCGCATCGGTACCGACCAGATGCCGTCCAACGTCACCTCCAACAACCGCGACTTCATGGTTCACAGCCAAACGGCTACGGGAGACGGATCACCAGTCCAGGACGACGTCAGATCGGGACCACTGCCTCCAGGAAGATTCTAGAGAGCGGCAAGCCTTTGTCCAGGCGCCGCGGAGCGCGAGCCGGAGAGACCGGTCCCCCAGGCCCCGGTTGCGGCTCGCATATAGCTCTTAGGCCCCAGGGGGAATCTCCCGTGTCGCCTGTCTTCGCTCGGGCCCCTCCTGCGGGCGGACAGCCCCTCCGCCGCGCATTCCGTCCTCGGTGGAGCTGGGCGACGGCTTCTGGCCCGGCGTGGCCCTGGCTCTGGAGAGCCCGTAGAGCTGACCCACGGCTCGGTAGAGGTGACCCACGGCTCGGTAGAGTCGACCCACGGCTCGGTAGATTCGACCCACGGCTCGGTAGAGCCGACCCACGGCTCGTTGGGAGCCGGGCCAGGCTCGGACAGCCGACCCCACGCTCGGAAGAGCCGGCCGAGCCGACCCACTGCTCGGTATAATAAGCCGACCCACGCTCTGTAAAGGCCGACCCACGACTTCGGTAAGCCGACCCACTCTCGGTGGAGCCGGGCCCACGCTCGGAAGAGCCGGCCCACGGCCGGGAAAGCCGTCCCACTGCTTCGGCAAGAGCCGGTCCCGCTCGGAGGATCCGGCCCACGGCTCGAAAAAGCCGGCCCACGGCTCGAAAAAGCCGGCCCACGGCTCGGTAGAGGCGACCCACGGCTCGGCTCAGTGGGATTACGGCTCGGTAGAGCCGACCCACGGCTTGTTAAGAGCCGAACGGGTCCCGGCCGGCACCCGTCGGCCGACCCACGGCTCGCAGAGCCGACCCGCGGCTCGTAGAGCCGGGCCACGGCTTCGGTAAGAAGCGGGCCCACGCTCGGAAAGCCGGCCACGCTCGGCGAGCCGGGCCCATGGGCTCGGAATAGCCGGACCACGGCTTCGGCAAGCCGAACCACGTCTCGGCTGTAGGGGGAGCCGGCTCAGTAGATGCCGATCCACGGCTCGCGGAGCCTGGCCACGGCTGAGCCGGCCCACGGCTCGGTATATGACGGTCTATGACTCCGAGGGCCGACTCCACGGGGCTTACAAGGCCGCCCGAACGGCTCGGAAGAGCCGGCCCACGCTCTCAGAGCCGAACCACGGCCAGACAGCGCCGACCCAGGGCTCGGTAGATGCCGATCCATGGCTCGGCAGGGCCAACCCACGGCTTGGCAAACTACCCACGGCCTTGGCCGAGCCTACCCATGGCCTCTGTATATGCGTCCCACGGCTCTGGTGGGAGCCGGTCCTGACTCGGTAAGGCCCACCCGCGGCGCAGCAGAGCTCGGCCCATGGCTTCGGCAGATCCGACCCATGGCTTGGCAGAGCCACCTGCGGCTCGGCAAACACAAGCCCCCCCCCCCGCCTTCATCATTCCTCTAAGGGTCACCGCGGCGCCAAGACCGCGACCTCGGGCGACCTCACCCCGGTCTGCGTGCGGCTCGGCGTCCCACGGTAGAACTGTCCCCGCGGCTCGGTCAGGCCGACCCGCGGCTCAGTTTGTGCTGGCCCTTAGAGCCTGTCCACGGCTCGTAAGGCCGACCCCGGCTCGGCAGTGCCGGCCTGAAGATCGGGTTAGATCGGGTTCACGGGTCCGTAGAGCCGGCTCGCGGCGTTCAAGCGCTCGCGGCCCGCGACTTGCTAGCTCCGCCCACGGCTCGAAAGACCAACCCCCTGAGAGCGATCACGCCGGAAAACGCGATGGGGCACAGTTGAAGACTGGACTCGCGGCTCGGAACACAACAGATCGAGGTGATATGTGGCTGCCTTGACAATGGGTGAGGGTAGCTTGAAGTGACTATCGGAAGCCAGGCCCAGCTGGAAGCACGGCACGGTCCCTTGCACATCGGGCAGCCGTCAGCCAACGGGCCGAGCCGAGCGACACCTGATGTCTCCGGATCGGCCCTGGTGGTGCATCGCCTTGTTTCCAGGTGGCATCACGGTTTCCCCGCGGCTGGGCATTCTCCTGGCCTCCCTCCACGGCCAAGGCTGTAACCCACGCGAGTGAACAGTCGGACAGGAGACGGGAGCGCGGTCCATCCGTCCGACTATTCCGAGCTTGAGCCACAACCAACCATCTCGCGCCCCGGCTCCGGCCTCTCCAGTCACTTCTGCGTCTACCGAGGATCGACCCAGCTTTCGTCTGACGCCTTCGTATCAGCAGGGAAGCGGCGTAAGGCTCAGGTCCCCCGGCCCGTTCATGCGACCACTCGTCTCCTCGAGGAGCGCTTTGCTGGGACCGACTGCAGGAGAGCACTTGGTAGTTCCCCAACAGCATCAGGGTAAGCCGCAGCAATCCTACTCTCTTTGCTGTCCCAGCTGGCCTTTTTCAGCAGTCCTCCCGTTTTCCTCAGCTCGCGCCCGCGGTTGCGGACCCTTCCGGGGTACAGTGACAGCCAGAACCGCCCTTTGGTTTCTCACCGCAGCGCCTGCTGCGGGGACTCCGCCTATGCCGTTGATGCGGAAGCATTCCGCATGGCTAGTGGCTATCGCGGTTGTGCCGCTTTAGAAATCAGGCCGAAGTGCTCGTTTTCGTTCTTGATTCTGACGGTCCATCTGTTGTTTTGTGGTTCCGGCGCAGGCTTGGGACAGGTTAGTCGCGGAGCGAGCCCGGTGGCCCTGGACCGCGCGCCTGGACTCCGCCCTCCGGAGGTGAACGGTGCCGCGCGAGCGGGTTTCGGCTGCCCTCCGCGGTTTCGGCGCAGCGATGGTTCCGGCGAGGTCTTCCCGAGAGGTGACCTCGCAGTGCTCTCGGGTTTTTTAAAAAGAAGCACCGCGGAGGTTATGGCTATACACGACTGATGTTTGATTAGTCCGCCCGGCCTTCAGCTCACGCCGGCCCTCCAACGCGCAGCGGCGGCAAGCAGCGACCCTAGAGATGCCCACTGTAACCGCAGTCACCTGCCGGTGGGAGGAAACTGACGCACTTCCCGGTTGGCATGGGTTCGGTGGGTACTGAGACCTCCCGGGTAACATGTTCCCTCCTACCGAGAGCGTCGACATCGAGCCATGCCCAATCAGACCCACCGAGAGCCGCTCGTTTTCAGGCTAACTCTGCCTGAGCGCGGGTCCAGGCCCTACGTCGCTCTTAACCTGTGGCGCCTTGCGGTGGCCGGAGCGTTTTCGGTGAGTTCTGGCGCGGATTAGGCCGCCCTGCCGCCCGAACGGGGGGGGGCGGCGTCACGTTTTTTGGGCTGGTCGGCTGGGACTGTGGCTCCCACCGAAGAAAACCACTTTTCCCCTGAACGGCTCTGCACCCCTCCAGGCTCACACCGCTCCGTGGCCGGGGGTACATGGCTTTTGGTTACATCCGTACTCGCGGCTCCGGGACTCGCGGCTCCGAGAGGCCAGCTCGTGGCCGCGCGGGCTCCCGGGCTACATGGCTCCGGTTTTTTGTGGCCCCGGGGCTTCATGGCTCCGTACTTTTGTTGGCTCCCGCGGCCTCTGGAAATCGGGCGGCATCGGGGTACCGGACCTCCGTATTTGTGGCCCCGCGACTCCAGGCTTTTTGGCCCCGCGGCTTCGTGGTTTCCGCGACTCCGGGCTATGTGTGCCTCCGGGCTTCGTGGCTCGGGCTTTTATGACTCCGGCCTCCGCAGCATCCGGGCCTGGCGCTTCAGCCTCCGCTGCTCCGGCGGCGCCGGCCTCCGGCCTTGTCGCTTCAGCTATGGGGCAATCAGGTGCCGTTGCTGCGGAGGAACTTCGTCTCCGCGGCTCCAGGCCTCACGGTTCCGGCCTTCTGCGGTTCTGGCCTCGGGACCTGGTGGCCCATCCTTGTGGCCTCATGTGCCGCAGCTGCGGGACCCACTCCGGCCTCCGGACCTTTGTCTCCCCGGCTATGTGGCATCATGTGCGCAGCTGGCGGGCTCCGTCAGCTCCGGCTCCACGCTATCGGCCTCCCGTTTTGGCCTCCGGACCTTCGGGCCCAGCTCTGTTGTCTCAGGTGGCGCAGCTGTGGGCCTCCGCGGCCCCGGCCTCCGCGGTCTAACCCCGTGGCTCCGCAGTTCGGGCCTCCGCCTTTCCGGTTACGCGGTCCCGGCCTCCGCTTTTACGCGGTCCCCTGCCTCCGCCTTTCCAGTTTCCCGCGGCCCCGGCCGCCCCTTTTTCCCGCCCGCGGTTCCGCCTCCGTCTTTTCGGTTCCCACTGTTCTGGCTTTCCGAGCGCCCCGGCCTCTGATTCTGTGTTTCCAGCCTAGGCGATTCCGACCTACGCTGTCCCTCTGTCCTCATCTCGGCACGGTACCCCAGGTCCCGGACAGGAGCGCCCTCTCCCGTCGTAGATGCTCTCACTTTCTCTCCGCGCCGATACGACCCAGCTGACTTTGGGGCAGTCCACCCACACCACTGTGTTTTCTTGGCGGCTGCCCCAGCATGTCCCTGGACCCTTCCATTACGGTCGGCCACCCATCAGACGAACCAGCGTGATGGCAATCACCCGCCTCCGGGTTCCCTGTCTAGTCTGGGCATAGTCCATGTGGGGTCGGTTGAAAAATAGATAGATTCACCAAAACAGAATCAGTTTTGGGAGCTGTTCGAATTATGAATACTTACCCAACATGGGACTTTCCCTCCCTTCCTATCCCCGCTTCGGCCATCACTGTTCACCCTTCGGGCTCCGTAGCCTCTCCGGTTGACCCTGCCTGGAAAAAAAGTGAAGGCGATGGGGTGGCCAACCCGCATTTGTGTAATTGCCAGAATCTCGACGTGGCAAGGGGTGGGTGCATAGCCAGTGGGGTAAGTATTTCATAAATTCACGGATTCCCAAACCTGTTCCTTTTTGGTGAATGGAACCTATTTCTTTTCCTGATGGTCCACAGAGACAATGAAGTGACAGAAATTATCCAGTTCAAACTATTGCAATTATCGCTAGAAGGTTCCAAATTGGTAGTAATATTGTCTCTCAAGTTTTCTGCTGCCACGTCATGCAAATGGCGGCAGATTTTGCAGGGCTTTCTGACAAGTGATGTTGTCATTATCGGTATTGATGTTCTGTTGTGATGTCATACAAATGCTCAGTTGTTTATTCAGTAGGGGTCATCAACCGATATTGCCTCTTTGGATGCCCAATGATGTGCTTGGTTATAAAGCTGAGGCCGTACCCTTTGAGGAGGTTGGGGTAGTACGGACTGTACAACTCTTCCCTATGGATTTCACTAGATTGATTGTGTTGTAGAGAGCAATGAACTTGTTTCTAATTCTTACATCAGGACAATATTAACATTGATGTACTAGTCTGTTATGGAATTCCATTTCACATATTCAACCTACTCCATATTGACCCTGCAACCCACCCATGCACCATTAAACATCTAGAAATAGAAATTTTGCATCCTACCACAAACATAATTTAGCTGGGTACCAGCACATTACAAATTTATACTATTATTAATATCATCAAACTACAGGATCCTATAAAACCTTTCTCCAGATGACTTCTCAGCAAAATCAGCAGTGAGATTTTTTTAATATTTAAAGGTACCCCCCCTATGCACCCTTTTTACTCTCTTCCACCCCTTCCTGTCCCCCTTTTCCCAGGTCTTGCACCCTACACTTGTGTTGAAGCCCACCTGTGGCAATTGTCTGGCTGAGCGGCTCTCTGTATTCTATTCCCCGATCCAGTTGCCATCAGCACTGCACAGGGTTTCAAAGGGAGCGTCTGGTTAACTTCCCCAAATTCAGAGAACCATGGAACTGAATGGAAGAAAACAAAAAATAGCTTTACCAAACCATCCATCGTGGCTGTTCTCCCTTTGTGTTCAAACAACGACTCACCTAAACGTCCTTTATTGATTTCTTTTTCCAAATCCGTGGACTTTTGTGCACGTGTTTGTGAAATCGACTGGCAAAACCAGAAGTTTGGGGAATTCACCTCTTCGTTTACATTCTGAGAAATTGGTCCCCGGCATTTTCCAGTTGTATTGTCGCTTTTGATGTTTTGGGGGTCGGTAGATAACAATTTCTCAGGTTTTTCACCTTTTCCAAGGTCGTTATAAATACCTGAGATTTTTCTATATATGTGAAGTGAGTGCTGTCATTAACCTTGGTGTTTTGGTGGGGGATTCTACCTCTGCACTTTACCAGAATTTCTGTTAGCTGACTGCCTTATTTGTTGGCATCCAGTGGAATAATATGGACAGCTACCTCACGTAGCTGGATTTCTTCGGATTAAGGTCATACAAATTCAGGAGATTCGGAAAATAAATAGCTGTTTTGCTATTTCTTGTTCAAATAGATAAATTGGCTCATTTGTTCAACTAATAAGGATTTTACCTTTTTACTGGACCAACTGCCACTGATATATTCAATGTTCACATTCATTATTGTTTATCAGCTGGCCTTCTTGAAATCCTTCGATTGGAAGCTTCTTTTAGTATTTCAAATTGTAAGAAATTCCACGCAATGTCTTTTTGTCTAGATTACATGGGATTTTGCCATTAGAGCCCCCAAAATCACTGCGCCTTTTAAAAAATGCTGAGCATTTTCTAGAGGTATGCATAGTGATCGAGCAGCTTTGCGAAAGTAATTTGCTATGGTCCCAATGCTAGTGTACTAGTGTGGAAGGTTTAGTTCGGTTTCCTGTGTACACACTAGACTCAAACTTTAGCTACCATTTTGCTATGTCAATTTGGGTATTGCTATGGACGGAATGACTTTTATAATTGCAACCTCTGATAAATATTTCACCATGGTTCGTTTTTCTTGTGAGAGTGTTTTCGACTTGGTTCCAATGCAGGAATACTAGTGTGAGAAAGTTCTTCGGTTTTGGCTATCATTCGAGTATGTCAATTTGGGCAATGCTATTGAAGGAGATTTATCATTTCAAAGAATGACAAATATCTTGCCATGGTTGATATAGAGGTTTGGCAACCCTGCAAAAGTGCCCGAGGCTATGGGTCAAATGCGAGGATACTATTAAAAATTCTGTTCCTGGGTTTTTGCTACCAATTCATACTACGGGAGAAATTAGCTCCATTATTTCCAATAACAATGGATATTTTGGCACAGTCTGTATAGAAACTCTGTTGCCCTGTGAATTTGTTTGCGTCTACGCTTCAAATGTAGGAATATTAGTGTGAAAAAGTCAAGTTCTTTGGTTTTGGCTACCTTTTGGGTATGCCAATTTGGGCATCGCTATGGAACTTTTCGCAAAGGTCGATATAAAACTTGGCATACCCGCAAAAGTGCTTGTAGTCACTGTCTGAGTGCAGGATACTAGTGTGAACGAGTCCAGTCCTGTATTTGGGCTACCATCTGGGTATGTTTTTTTTGGGTATCCCTGTGGGAGGAATACTGTTTTCTGTTATTCAGCTCCATTTATCAGTGCTGGTAATGACAACATTGTACTATACTAAGAATAAAATGATATGAAAATATATCCCATGAAACTGTTTATCTTCATTGAGTATTAAACTTCCTGAATTTTTTGGGAAGTTATGGTCTCAGAAGCAGGGAAATAGTATCTGTCCATTGAAGGGTGCGACAACTCCTTCACTGTTGGAGGGGGGGGGGGGTGACAGAGGCAGAAATGAGCAATTTTGTGTGTGGGCAGTAGTTTTTATGTATGAAGGCTCCATAAAAGTTGCACCCTGCCACCCCACCCCCCTTGGCCAAGTGGTGTGCCCCTCAGTTTACTTTAGTAAACCTGTTTGTATATAATGAGGAATGTATGCAAAATGGTGCTATATTTTCATACTTACACCTTCCCCTCCCCCCTCCCATTCACCCTACTAGTCTCATCCTGGTGAAATTAAACCTGATCTCAACTGGCAACCCCATTGTCCCCTCTTCCTCCAGAATCTCTGGTTAACAGTTGCATCTGCGGCAAAGTCTGATGTTTCATAAACAGGCGTATTGTCATTTATATTTCCATAACCGCCAGTAGAGACGGCACTGGCCTGTAACACCCACCCTAAATCTTCTAGTGAGTCACTCAGGACACTTGTCAATTGCATGATGCGCTCCAATACTCTACGCATGGTCAGTCAATGTGAGTCATTGTCATATCCAATGTGACTCACATGTGCGTCACTTCCCATGAAGGGTCAGTTATAAACACTGACTCTGACCTGTGTCACTGTACTCAGATTATATACGAATACAATCTATTTCACATACTCTACGTACCCCTTATTGACTATGCACCCCCTCACATTTGCCTACCGATGTCTGTCATTTTTCACAGTACCCGGTTGGCAACCCCATCTCCCTTCCTTTTGCCATACTATTCTCGGGGGGGGGGGTGGGGGGGGGGGGACAACATTTGTTTTTTCGGCATCGAAAAAGTTCAAAATTTTTGACCATAGGAAGTTGTTACGAATAGTTGGAAGAAAAAGAGAAGGGCAATGGGGTTGCCAACCCGGTACTATTTTGAAATGCCAGACACTCAGTAGCATCTTGAGGGGGGGCATGGTCGAAAGGGGTAAATATTCGTAGTTCACAGATTCACAACCTGTTCTGTTTTGTAGATACAATACACCTAGCCTATCAGTGGGTTATTTTCAAGAAGTAGTTAATCATCTAAGTACAATAATTGTATGATTCACCTTTGACAATAACAGGGTTCCTGCAGTCATGGTGATCTGGAAAAGTCATGGAATTTCATTGGTATAAATCCAGGCCTGGATAATTTTTTAATTCAGTGAAAGGTTGTTGAGTCATGGAAAAGTCATGGAAATTTTCATGAAGTGATGTTGTTACAGCTGTTTGCTGTTGTTGCTTTGGCCTTTTCTGGATGTTCAATTAAAAATTCTATGCGGCATATCATAGAGAAGGTCATGGAAATCCTCTATAATGGCTGGAAAAGTCATGGAAATTGATTGCCCAGATTCTACAGGAACCCTACAATGACTCTCCCTTGTCTGCGGTAGAGGGGGTGCGTCATGCAATTAATATATGTCTGTTATGAATCCCTAATCCAACCCTCTGACCAGTCTATTGTGGCCTGTCTTATGACAGAAGAAATTGTGACTAGGAACAGAGATACTCAGTGGAGGAAGCATCTCAGTAACTGCATTCTCTGCATCAGACAGACAGATGGGTTTGTAGTTCATTTTTTTCTGGGGAGGAGAGGGGGGGGGTATGACTGCATTTTTCTACCTCGCTAAGAACAGTTTGAAAATTCGAGTATTGATACAATATGATATGGACATGCACAGCTCAAATCATTTTACAAAAATACCCTCCAAATTCCCAGCCTACCAGCATAAACTTCGACCCCTTCCCTCCCCCCCCCCCTCCCACAAAAAAAAAGATCCCAGAAACACTCCAATTATCTGTGTTATTAAAAGTCGATGCAAAATATACTTTCAAATTAAAACTTGTTCATGGGGCATTTCTATCAATTTCCTTTGGGAATGTTACCTTTTGTCTATCAGTGTGAAAAATGACGAACATGCTGAATGAGGACTCCAGATAACCCATTGTTTTACTTCTGTAGGTCCTTACCGATATCTTAAAGCCATTAACCTCCTCAATGCTAACAGTTTTTAATTCGCATGTGTTATGCCAGGCACCGGACCTCACACTTGCCACACGTCCCATTGATACCGTAGACACATCTTCTTATTTATCAATTCAAGTGACGAGTCATGATGGTAGGAAACCCTTTCTTTAGTCATGAAATCAACCAACAAGGCTACCATTTGTGGGTTTATGTAACATTAGCGTGAGGATAATTTAGTGCTGGATGAGTGCCTTGGATTACTCAGATTGCTATAATTATGCTGAATATGTCACAGAGATAACAATCCGTAGTTTAGTATGTAAGCATTCAGGTGATCATTTGTTATTATAATTAATTCGTTTATAATTGGGAACTGAACTTTTCAAGGTATATTGGATGGGAACAATATATTGTTAGGTTGATGGAGCATATTCAAATGTCAAATAGGGAACACTGGTAATGTGCATTTGGGACTTTTATTGATTCCTCGGCAGTCAGAGAAATCTATGCAGCATCATGACAGTGTGTGTGTGACCCCGGGCTTGTTAACACAGTTCTCCCCAACCTTGATTTGATGAATGATGAAAACATGATCCATATTGTTTTTGGGGTTGGTCTGATGTCATCTAAGGTCAAAGAGGTCAAAAGTCTGAAAATCTTTTAACACAATAAAAAGTCCAGTATGTTTGTTCTCCATCTGATCAAGGTGAAATTTTGCAAAAATTGTGTTTTTTCTCTTTTTTTTTGGGGGGGGGGAGTATACGAAGCCCTATTGTTCCTGATGTAGACTGGGGTAAAGTGGGAAATTGTGAAAAACTGAAATTTTAGCCAATTTTGGACTTATATTGAAGGAGCTCATTCACTCGAGCAAGCATGGTGCAAATGTACTGCTGACAGTTGCTGCCCCAGCACATACATGTACCTCATGGGATGGGGATGGACTATTTCAGGAACGAACCAAGCTCAGCAGTGAGTAGGAATATAAATTTGAGGTCACGCAATTATCTGTACATGTTTGCAAAATGGTTACCTCCAACTTGGTTACTACCTCAGCAATTTCCGACATCACATGACAAAATTTTCCCACTGAAGCTACTGATCTGGACTTTGGTGTGATCACTGATCATACAATTATTCATACCAGAACGTGACACATGGCTGCCGGATTTATTGTTTTCCTGCCGAATTTCGACGATCTTCCTATGAAAAATTGCTAAAAGTTCCATGAGTTCATCTTAAGGCTGCTGAGAGCGTCATCAGATTCACAGCCCTGGTGGTATGGAATTCGCTTCCAAAACATATTTGTGATATTCATGTGATATCTTAGTTTAAAAGCGAGTTGAAGACATATCTCTTCTGTGAAGCTTTTCCCGATCTGTAGACGTCCTTCGTGTTTGTCCTTTTTTTCGTGCCCTCCGAGTTCCTCGGAAGATTTTGCACCTTACAAGCACCATCTATCATTATCATTATTGTTAAGTATTTTTCGTCCAAAAATTCCAGTCAGCTGGATACATTATAATTATAGTTTCTCTTAGGAAAAAATCCATACAAAAATTGAACAAGGTAGGCCAACAGTAACAATGGAATTGACTTTTTTCAAGGAATTTCAGAAGGAATCCCTGGAATTCTTCTGAAAATTAGCCACCAGACAGCCCTGACTTTGAGCTCTGAAATTAGTGCATAAAAGAAGTGATTCAAGAATCATTTCCACTCCAGGATGCTGGCTTGGAAGACAGAATGAGTAGCTCTGCTCTGCGGTGTCCGCTACCAGTTTCCGACATCACTATTTGTCACTTGTGCAGCATTGATCACCAGCCTGTTCCACGTTCCACCATGCAATGCACATGCGGTCCAAGGGTAACAGACTAATGACCCTGATGAAACCCTACGTTTCATAGCATAGTCGGAATGACCTGAGGATTGCCCATATATGATCCACTTTACCATTTTTACCCACTCCCCACTCGGGGTATGGTGCCTGATCGGTTGGAGGCATCTAGCTCCTAATACAGTGGTTGTGGGTTCGAGTCCATGATGAGTTCCTGAGAAAAAATTCAATGCGCATTGCTGATGCCTGATTCATACATGTGTTGAAACGTCACCTCACAAAGTGGTCATGCCAAAGGCATCGGGGTGGCATCGGCCTGACGGAGACCCAAGGTTCCTGACAGGGGAGCGAGCCAGCATCTCACAACTCAGCAGACTCACTATACCTCCCTGACCAACAATAAAATATTTGGCTTTTCCTATTTCCTGCCACAAGAGTAGGGGATCAGTGGCATATGCCCAGGGGGGCAGAACCCCCCATGACCCAAGTGATCAATAAATTTCCAACACAAAAACACGGAGTTTAGCAGGTTCAGTAGAAGTTTTGCAGCCGTTATTCAGCAAAATTGCCAGCCTCAAGCAGCAGTGTCCTCCAGGGGCCATAATTTATTATTTGCCAATAGGGAGGGTGACGCCATTTATGGGGTGCACTTCCCTTGGATTCCGACCTCAACCCCCTTCCCCCCCCATGACAAATCCCTGTGTGTGACATGGAGGGGATCCAGGGTGCCCTACAGGGGAGCATGCCAGCATCTCATGCCTCACTCTACCCCCTGACCAACAAGTGCAACAGCATATTTGGCTTTTTCATTGTCCCATCACAAGTGGGGGGGCATGGGGGTTATGTGTGGGTAAGCAAATTCATAGTCTCAAAATAGGAACTTGCCCTCGGTATAGTTACAAGTGGGCCTTTGTTGTCTGGGCAATATATGTGCCCTCACATATGCGCTCGGGCTCGTCATAAAAAAAATTGACTACTATCTGCAGTTGCCGCATGTCCCACAGTAGCACCTGGATTGTGTGGCATTTTGAGCCTGATTGTCCCTGGAAGAACTGATCCTTCTGATACTCGTGCTCGGTCTGCCGAGTGTCAACAAATAAATGCTAGGATCCCATAGATGTGCTGGGGTGTGTGGTATGAATGTAAAAATCATAATTTTGCCAGAAGGTTGATATTGTAGGAGGAATTGAATTGTATAATAATGTTACAGGGCCATAAATATCTACCAACCAGCTTTGAAATAGTGTTGGACACTTGTGTAGCAATCTGCTGTCTATAGTTTTGTGTACAAACCGACTGCTATGCACTGCCAAAAGTGTGTAGCATCCTGCTCATTCGAGGAGCATTTCGCGATGCTACACCAGCTATTTTGAACGCTGCTACCAACTCATGAGAAAGGATGTTGAAATGCTTGATTATGTAGATATCCCATAGAATCAATTTGCCGCAATGTGCCATTATGCGCGCATTTGAAGACGTGGTAATTTTGTCTACTAATTGTCTGTTCAGGGATCGAAATAAGGGATCAGCACCCAGACCAAGGGCTCGGCATCCAGACTAGGGGCTCTGATCACTTTCTTGACTTCTGCATTGAGGGGGATCAGGGCTTCAAATGAGAAAATCAACCCCAGAAGCTATAAACCTAGCTCACATGCATTACTAAGTGACAGTCTGCCAACAAAACATTGAAATAGTGTTTGCTGCATTTATTAGTTAGGCCTACCTAAATGGACCAAGTGAAAACCTTAGGGCTATTTGCCCTCCAGAAATAGCCCCTGTTTATACGATTCCATTAGGACCTGTGGTTATTGATGTATTTCAGGAGGCTAATAGCTCCTGGGCCCCCCACTTATCATGAACCCTGTGTCTGTTCCATGTTATTTGGATTATATTTTGCCGCCACAAAACTCATCTCTTCCTCTGCAAACCAATTTCAGATGATTTAGATCAGGGTTCTTTCAGTTTCTGACAAATCAATTTCCATGAATTTTCCAGCACCAAATGAAGAATTTCCATGACCTATTTCTTAACTTCTTACATGAAAAATTTAATCATAACAGCAAAGAAAGGCCAAGCTGCATCAACAGCTGTAAACAGTAAAGCCCACAAAAAGCAGAGGAACAATGCCACTTCGGGGAAATTTCCAAGACTTTTCCATGACTTTGAACGACTTTTCTAAATTTCAAAACTTTTCCAGGCCTGGATTTTTGTTCTCAAAATTTCATGACTGTGCATGTTTTCCATTACTGCAGGAACCTGTTAGCTATTTCATGTTTGTACCATGTGATTCACTATTAGTGGGGTCATGCCGCATCCGCTATTAGTGGGGTCATGCCGCATCCGCTATTAGTGGGGTCATGCCGCATCCGCTATTAGTGGGGTCATGCCGCATCCCCACATCCGCAACTGGAATCTTAGGCTAAGCCTATAACTCAAGCTCCTGACACCGAAGGACCAGGCAAGCCGAACTCAGAAATGGGAGGGCTTGTGGGGGTCAGATTAATCGATCGAGTGAAAGCAAATAAGGCTCTAGATAGCCCCCCACAACAATTACTACCGGAGCCAGCTCTGGTCAATGTAGAACACAAAACAGATGCGCAAGACAAGGAATTGTGTTTGGTAATTCTTCTTCAATCGTTCGTAACAGCAATTCCTGGAAAAGGGATTTGAACCCTTTGGAATGTAAATGAAGCATGCAGACTACGGCAATCATTACGTTGCACCCATTGTGGTAATGGTATATGTACTATTAAATATTTCATGCAAGTTCACGAAAGAAGTTAGAATGCTGCAAAAAGATTGCAATATAAGATTAAGAACAATGAAAACAAAAAGTGTTAAGCTGTACATATTTATCATGTATAATAGGAAAATACATACTCATAATAATGAAAGCATGAGCCTTTGTTGCCAAGTCACACTTATCGAGATATTGGAAGTAGAGAAATAAGGAAAACTGTTAGCTTGCCTCATTCAATGCGGTATACTGGCATAGCACCAGTTCTGATGAAAGATTTTGTGGGAATACTTCATACTGTCACCTCTAAGTTTTAGAGATATGAAAGACATTGTGCATGTGATAATAATGCCTTCACTCACACCCTAAAGGAAAGTAGAATCTCAGGAATAATCTATGAGGAGAGACGGACTACTACAGATTGCCCCATCAGTGATGATCGCAGGTTATCATTTCTCTTGACCATAAACTAGTTCATAGTGTTGTGTTGTTTCCACTCATCAAGGGACCCTTGCCATATTGATTGTGGATGAGCACCCACGATGACACGCCTCCTCTTCTCGACTAGTGCTCAGACGATAACAAAGCAGGGTGTAACCAATCCTAATCTGGTCCCAAGACCGCCATTTTATGTCTTCTCGGAAAGGACAATCAGTGAACTCCAGGACCTGACCACTTTCTTGGAACCAATTCTACATTGACATATCATTGTGACAAGATACCAGATCAATTTTGTATTGCTCTTGGACAATTTTTCACTGTGATGTCATGCAAACGTTGTTGACACTTCTTTGCCAGTTGCCACCAGATGACAATGCCTCCTTAAATAACTGCTGTTAATTAACAGTAATTCGAGTAACCCTTCTGAATATTTTGCTAGAGTTACAACCTACCTATCATCCGGGGAGATCTCAATGAATACTGGTGAATGTTACTAATTCAAATCCAGTAGAGCTAGAAAAGCCAACCAAAAACCTAGAAAACTCTTATCATGTCCTGAAATGATCAATGAAGCCTAAACCCAAGAATTCCTTCACCATGGCCTGAAATGTTCATTGGAAGCCCCAAAAGTTTCTATGTCAAAATGTTCATTCTCAGCAAATTTAGGACCCAGCCAGATGACTCAAACCTTTGTGTGAACAATTAAAAAAGGAATTCTTAGTAACAATAAATACTAAAATAATGTAAGCCCTGGAAAACAATAAAACAACAACAATAGGTCAGTTGAAGGTAACCCATGTTGTAAAGTTGTTCCCTCTTCATAGTATTGAATGCAACAAAGCATCTGACATGTTGTTTAGGAATGGAATTGTGATTCTCACAGGTATCTGAACTGCATTTTGATTTCAACCATCCTTATTTCTAACTCGAAAATTAAGGGATAGCTGGTAGTGACAATAAACCCAGTCCTGTTTATTCAGTTGAAATGAAGAAGTCTCTCGAACCGATGAAAACCACATCTTGAAAAAATGTGCAGTTTAACTGGGGCATTAGAGAAAACATAATTTTCCCAAAATAACTGTTATTTCTTGTCAAGCAAACGGATGTTTGGTTTACAACAATAAACTCGGAATTGTTTGGCCCTCCGTTTGCAGAAAAGGTTGATTATTCCAGTATGATATTTGGTAACAGTAGTGATTCTTTAAAAGAGATAGAATAGGTTGATATAAATGGTAAACAAGTTGCAGGAGTTCCCTACCCCCCCCCCCTTCATACCTCTGGATCATTCGTCAAGTTGCCCTGATTCGTTCCGCATCAATAAATAAAATTTGGTGTAAAACAGCAATTGAAAATCATTAAAAGTAAATATAGGTACATATATACAATCTTTATAGTGGAATAATAACAATTTCTGAGTACAAGTTCTGTGCTATTTATTTTACATGAAAAACTGGGGTCAATAACTTAAACTTACACTCCCCCCCCCCCCCCCCCCCCCCCCCACCCCCGGCTTCACAACAATCCATCTTAGATGACCACATTAATGCAAGTGTTTATAGAAGTGGGCCTTTAATTGATGAATATCATGGTATATCAGTCGATTTATTGAACTCAGGACACCTTTCCAGAGTGAGGGGTGTGAATATTGCTCAAGATCTGGACCACCTCACCAGCAGCGAGGAGTTAAAATGTGATGGGGGAATTGATGAAACTGCAGTTGAGCAACACGATTTGTGTATTAAATGGTGAGGTGTATTTTTTAATAGCGGAAATTTGGCCCATAATCACCACTTTACAATCGCTGGCCCAGTCCACATGATTTTGTGGGCTGGCATATCAAAGTCTGCTTTTTTTTAAAAACAGCGATACGCAGCAACTGTACAAGGCATCATGTCTCTTTCTCCCGTCCGTTCGTTTTCGTCCATTCTGTTCGTTACATTCACTCATAATTTCTGAACCGTACATGCGATAGGTTGAAACTCGGTGGGTGGATGAAGCATGCCACTGGCTAGGCTGAGTCACATTTTGTTTGCATAGTGTGATTTGATTGAATCCAATTAATCACCCCACTTTCCAAAGGCAACCACTCAGGGAAGAAAACAGTGTTCACTCTGTTCACTGAACAAGTACACTCCTGTTTGGAATGTATAATCATCAACAGTTTGTTGTGAAATTTGCAATTGCCTTTAACTATGTAGGGCCTTCCACCCATTCACTGAATCCAAGCAGAGGCAGATTAGCTCAATCAATGCAGAACCCTTGATTGCGAGTTTGGAGTTTTGGAGCCCATTGGAAGCCCAAGGACTTTTCCGCAGAGCTGTTGGACAAAGCATGTCTCCTGAGATGTCTCACGCCACTCACTTGTTAAGTGGGTACCTTGTGAGGTGACTTGTGGAGTGAGCGCCATGTGTGGTAGCCCTACCGGGAAGTCCCACAGGGGACACCATGAAGTGACGTACTGAAATCGGGAGAGAACAAGCAAGAGGTGCGTGCTGTATAGTACAGGTGTGACAAGTCACTTATAATCAGGGTAATATCTGTAAAGCGCTCTGAGCACGTCTTCAACCTGGGAAAGCGCTATATAAAAACGAGATATTATATTATTATTATTCTAGTACACTCCTGATCAGTGTGGCTCATTCCGTCATGAAGTTGCTAGTAGACGGCAGTGATCCCCCGGGCTCGTCAATGCTGTCAAAAATGTTCAAGGCATGCATTATGTCCTTGACAGTCCAGGGAGATGAGACTCCCCAGACACCCCAGGGGTATTCATATCCCCCTCCAAGATGCTCATCAAGGACGAGTCCATCACGTCATCTCCGATATCCTCTGTGAGGTCTATGGACTCGCTGTCGCTGCTGTCGAAAATGATTGGACCTCCAGCGTCGTCTTCGAGAGAGTCTGAGTCGGAGGCTGACAGTGTCGTGCGAATCCTGATGCTGGTCACCTGGGGTACCTCCAGTGCGATGAGGTCCCTCCGGTTGCAAACAGTGAGATGGTCCTTCAGCATCCTCTGTAACTTGGCCTTCTCAATCATGAGTTCTTCCATCTCATCGAGGAGACCGATGTTCTGTTCCAGGATCAGCTCAGCGGCCTGCCAAGACAAAACATTTGGTGTAAGTTTAGAGCTTAAGCATGATATGCTTCACTTTCTGTGGAATTGTGGTTACTGGAGGTCCTTTAAGGACAACGGCAGGCTTTGGATACAACAAGGTTATATCCTGGAGAAATTGGAGAATGGAAAACTGTATCTATAGGTCCAAACCCCATTGTTCAACACTAGGCAGCAGTTCTGTTGTCTTTCCCTCACCAAGTAACCATCACCACCTACAAACCCATAACGCATCCCTCTCCCCATAGACTAAATGCTTTTGAAGCGAAAATAATGTGTGAATTTCCCTAGAAACTAAGATTTTTTGCAGGTTGTTCAAGTATGATATCATTTATTATTGCATTATGGATGCCAGTGTGCCCCCCAAATTGGAAAGTCTGGTACTGTGGCAACTACAACTGCCACACTGACTAGGCCAACTGCTTTTCCTGACGTTGCCCACCTGCTGTCTAATGTAACCTTTCCTCCTGAACGCAAATTGTTCCCATCAGATTTCCAGCAACATTTCTTGAACATTCAAAGGCCAATGATCATGTGAATACAACTTGACCATTGGTACTTCCCATTTATTACATTATGGCAGGATTTGGCGGCTAAATCCCAGAACGAATTTCAGCCAATCTAAATTGTGCTAGTAAGGCACAGTCAGCTTTTGCAAAATTAGCCTTGTGAGTTGTGACATCACAGAATAACAGCAGAATCCCTGTGATACAAAGGTATTTAATGTAAAACATGTATTTTTCGAAAAACCTGACATGAAGAAGAACTATAGATGAGATCCAAACAAAAACTTGGAGAATTGTTCACAAGCTATTCAAGGAAAATTCATTTATATTAAATTGAAGACCAATATCGGTCTCTTGTTATAATCAATCCACAAAAATGTAGCATTTAGTGTTATTCATGGGTGGCCTTTGCAATGTTCCCCCTGTTTGGTCTGCCTGATATTCATGCGGTTGGATAGCCATAGGGTCAGTATTCATAAGGCTTGCCATTCATAACATGCAAATTTTCAAAGGAATGCTTCATAATTCATAATGGAAATAAAGGTCCCATATCATAACAAGAAGGGTTCATAAGGCCCGTATTCGTGATAATGAAACAAAAAATTTGATATTCATAATAGGCACAAAAGGTTTGGTATTCATAGTAGAAAAAAGGCCTGTTATTCATGATGGGACACAGGAATCAATATCCATACTAAAAAAGATTTGTTATTTATAATAAGACGAAAAGTTTGATATATTCATAGTAGGAAAAAAGGGCCCTAATTCATAATCAGGGTTACCTCAACCCTGAGTGGGTTGTGTGAAAGTTATTCTTTGGGGTGGGTGGTGGAGCGGGGTGGGTGGTTGATATACTGCAGAAATAAGAAAAGCAACTCTTGGTGGATGGTATGCAGGCCCATATACAGGGATTTTCAATCGGGGTGCACATGACTAAGAGTACAAAAAAAATTGTGATCTGAAACACCCTCGATAGCTGGAAACATTTCCCCATGGCCACCTAGGGTTCTGGCAACCTATTATGAATTACAAACCTTTTGCTTTATTAAGGAGATTAAACCTTCTGGTCCTTTTATGAATAACGAACCTTCTTGTCGATTATGAATTGCAAATATTCCATGTATCCATTGAATAACAGACCTGGGTTCTCCACACTATGAATAAACAACCTTCGCTACAAGAACCTTCTGCTCATGAAGAGCCAACCTCATGATTAATGAGCCTCACAAACAATGACCTTGATGGATATGGAACCTTATGAATATAGGGCTGCCATAAATTTAAACATCTCAATGAGGCAACATGCTAGGCCTCCAAATTTGGGGTGTGGGGTTTTGGATTGCCAATTTTCTACAGGGATGGTCAAGACAAGTCAAGATTGAGAAAAGTCTTTCTGATACCTCCGATATTAAAATCGGTGTTCCACAAGGTGGTCCACTATCAGCATTGCTTTTTATAATGTATACGAATGAAATCCAGTCAAGTTTAAATTGCTCTGTGATTAAGTATGCTGACGATACCGCTATTTGCTGTAGAATCTCTAAACCCACACACAATAGAGATAATAGTATGTATAAGTCGTTTATTTCTGATATTACTAATGTGTGTGAGCAGAAAAATCTTATTCTGAATCCAACGAAATCAAAGGAAATGGTGTTGAAAATATTCACATCAAGCATGCCATTCTCATCGAAACTAAATCTGAAAAACTTACAATTGACAATTCTCAAGTCGAACGTGTGTCAGATACTATGTATTTTGGCGTGCGTATTGATAACAAAATCTAACATTCATGCCATGTTTCGGGATGTACTACGAAGAGTATATTACATAGTATCTACATTAACGTGTCTTGTTCCCTATTTTGAATTAGATGTGAGATGTAAAGTATTTACTACATCAATTTTGCCTCATATATTATACGCCGTGCCGGTTTGGCATCACTCCCTACTCACCCGTGATAGACATAAAATTAGAGCGTTCCTGAAATATTGTGCTAGAATTTTCAAGTTTAGACTATGAGAGTATTATTGACCAGGTCAATAGTGGCTGCAAAGCGTGAATTCATTAAACTTGCTGAAATTGTTCACCGAGAGGAAAATCACCCACTTCACACAGAACTGAAATCTCTTTTTACTAACTATAATCTCAGGCATCGTGCATTAACTCCAAAATATCGAATGCAAGCTTTCAAAAACTCATTTATATACAGAGCATCTATTTTCATTCAAAATAATACTTTGAAGTTGTAATTTTGCAATTTATACTGGAATGAACAAACTGAAAATGATATGTCTCTTTTTCCCAGTGATAGTTCAAGGGAAATCTGAATACATGATACTGTATCTGCTATTAAGCGGGCTTCTTTCTTCTTCTTACCTTCCGCTTCTCAAGAGCTTTGGTCTTCTTCTTCCTCCGGCACTTTGCAGCTGCGATGCGGTTCCTCTCTCTTCGTACCCTTCTCTTCTCCTCTTCCTCTTTCGTCAGCTGATGAAAGGAATATGAAATACTGCCTTATTTCGAGCGCAATACACAATGGAGTCACAGAGCACTGTGACAAGAATAAAACTAAAAAATATAAAAAAATTAAACTAAACAAAAATATGGGTTAATTCTTGTGAATGTGAAAGCAGACTTTTATAAAGCCACTGACAGTCTCTGGCATGCATCACAAGATCTGCGATCGCTGACCATAGACCTTACTGGAAACCGAGGGAGGGGGGGTTGACCCGGGGAATACCTCTTGACAAAATCAATGAGATGGCTTGGAAGAACTACTATTAACATGTTGTTGAATGTCTAATGGGAAGTCATAGTGGTCACAGAGAATAGGTGTGGTGTAATGGGTGTAATGTGCGGATTGTGTGAGTGTGAATCTCGCAGCAGAACTTTGGATGCGTTGTACCCACAGGCTGCTCCGTAGGGCACGGTACTTAGAACTATAAAATTAGTTAATTTGCTGCCCAGAAGGGGCATGTTTCTGGCACCAAAACATTGTCGAATAATGGGAAATTTCCATAGTACCAAGAAAGTGTTCTTCATGCCTAATCAACATTTTGAATGCAGAGTAAGTTCCTCATTAAAATTGTTGTGTGGGTACACTGGGTAGTGTCAATATTCTCCATGGATTGTGGTTCTCAGCTTTTGGAGGGGAATACAGGCAGATGTCAATGACAAGATCAAAGATTCATGAAAGGGGTTGTTGAGTTCAAACTTCAATTCTTGTCAATGGGTTATTACTCAGCTGTAATTGTACCTTATATTTGAAGTATTGTTCTGATCACTTGTTTGAATGTTTTTTCTCTAAAGTTCATGATGATAGATCCGTACCACCTTCGTTGGTGTTGACACTTCCGTGTACAAGTATCTAATCCACTGGAGTAGAACTCCCGATGAAGCTATTCCGAGTATTCTCCCATTCACTTGAGATTTGGCAGAAATTTCCTACTGAAATGTAATGAATTGTTACTCCCTCTATTTATTTAGCACCCGTACCATGTCAAAATATTGGTGAAAATTTACTCCCCCCCCCACAATTTTTTCTGTTCATAAAAAATTTGACCAAAGGGCACCCTCTCATAATTTCATATATTAAAGCAGAAAAAGTCGGAGTAGGAATCAGCTGAAATTGTATCTCGGCCCCTAGTACTCTGCAAACTTCACTATTATTTATTGTAAAACTTGAGAGTTTCATGGGAAGTTGGGAACATTTCATGTGGCGTTCATTTTGGCCCACTAGAAGGTCTTGAAGCACACATCTGGCCTCCGGAATGCGAAAGGTTGACTGCAAAAGTGGTACCTGCTGCTTGCAAGCCGCAAATGATGTGGCTGCTGGTTTCTTGGGGCACCACAACCTTCCACTACTCACGGTTTTCTATTTTTTTTCAAGCAATTCCCAAAGAAAAAGGGCTCTGCCTTAATGTTTCAATATTCAGAAAGTTTCATCACGGCATGGAATCTCACCCCTGTTGTTGTACCCTCACCGATACTAGGGTCCCCCTCCCCCCACTTTGTTTCACACAGCAGTTCGGGACATCGGTTCCCCCTATTTTCATTCCAATTTCTCCTGTCATACCAATAGTTTATAGTTTTTTTTTTCATTCTTTATTTTTTATGATTTCTTGCATCATCTCGACTCATCGGATGTATTAAAATTTCTATAGATTGATTATTTTTCTCATTGAATTAGAAATTGCAGACATGAGATACATATTTCAAAGCCGGTTTGAATGCACCTGGCAAATGCCTTTTTCGGCCATCTGGAGGGTCTTAAAATCTCAATTTTCTAGTATGCTATGTGCCAACGAATGGTTGCGCCTAGCTTAGATTTTTTATTTTTTCCATTCATATTTTATTAAATCTCTTCTCTGATGAAGTTACAACTGATAAATAAATGATAGTTAACAGGACACTTCCATGTTATAAAATATCGTTGCTGTTGCTTTTTCGTTCATAGTTTTACCCCCACTTACTATATCAGGTTTCCGTTCCTCTTCCCCCACCGCTGGTAACGGCAGTCCCTTCCTCTGTCGCCTCGTCTTGATCCGCTCCTTCAGCTCCTCCTTGACAAATGGGGTTGTATCCACGCCCTGCAGGTCAGAAGAGAGAGCCAGGTCCTGTGGAAAATCGGAGCTCCTACAGGTTATCGCTTGAAGTGACCTCATCTCGTCAAAGCCATCTGTTTCTTGGGGAGACAGGGGTAAAGTAGACAATAGTGGGGAACTGGAGGACACAGTTGGGTCCGCTATCACCTCGGTGCCTGGAGCAGGGAGAACCTCGTCAATGAGCTGTCCGGCAAAATTTGCACGGGGCTGTCCATCGGTGGACCTGGACTCTGTGGGTATCTGCGGGGAAAATTTTAAAATGTTCCTCATCTTGGTGTTGGGGTTGCACATGCTGAGATGCGCTGTTATCTAAATTTTCAGGGGGGTTTTCCCTCGACACAGGGTGTGAGACCTCAGTGTCTGTTGCGGGGCTAGCCGCAGTCTTTTGTGGGACTAACTCCACTGATGCCGAGATTGTTGCAAAACACAGCAAACTACCGAGACTTCTGAGTTGTTTTTGCGGTCGCAAGCAACATCAGAGGACTTCGTTGTTTCTGGCTGTGAAAGTTGACTTACTCTATCTTCCTCAAAATGTGAAAGGCAGCCATCCAGTATTCTAAATTGTTCAGTCAGTGAGTCTGATTCCAATGAAGTGAAGCTCTTGTCCTGTCTTGATTCACTGTTTGCCCAACTGTCGCTGTCTCCGAGACACATACCTTCTTGCCAAAACTCAATCAGTGTAGGCGCCAATAGAGCAATGATTTCTGTGGAGAAGAAGAGAATTGTAATCAATTTTTGTGCATTGTTTTTTAATGGCCAAACTGATTAGGCCTACTGCAGACTTGATTCGATTGCAGAATCAAAATCCAATTATGTGTCGAGTCACACCTCAAATATATTTATTTCCTTGTGACAGTATACATAAAGTTACTAATCTAATAAAAAACTACATGCTAACATGTACTCCCCCCCTCTCCCATTCTCTCTACCCGCCTTACACCAATACCTGGTTACCCACTTTTTTCAAATTTCATACCCTACATCCGGCTACATGTTATGCCATGTTCAACCAATCGTGATTGGACTGTTGCACATAATCTTGCTTCCCAAGACGTTACTGTGTGAAAAATAAAACCCTCCGAAGTGTCAGTGAGTGGGACCGAATTCTCTTCTTCGCCCACTGACGTCCCCCATCCATCCAAACCTTTGACTTGACTCCATGATTTACCCGCGTTCGATCTTCTAGACGATGTCGCAAAACTGGTCACTACATGTGAATTTTCCTTGAACTGTTAGAAGCTTAGTTTTACTTACCACCTCTTTATAATAGGATCTACGCTGAAAATAACCGGATTAACACCCAAGAGCTTTTGCGGCCGATTCCCAAGCAGTGAAATAATTGCGAAACAACTCCCTAGAAATCGCAGTCCATATTGAAGACTTGTTTTAAATGTACCGCGTTGTAAACACCGATGTTCGCTTGGAAGCGTCTCGTAACTAATAACGTGCGTCCATGCCTTCGCTGCGATATTAAGCAGACGATACCAAAACAAGGATGACATAATGTCTAAAAAAAACCCATTATTGAAACGCTCACGTGATGTTCTTACGTAGGCGCATGGAGTGATTTGTGAATGACACTGGAAGACTGAGCGATCTGATTGGCTAGAGGTGATTCATTGAGGAATGACGTAGCACAAAATAACTGGGCGCTGTTGACACTGAACGTAGCTAATACCGAGTGTTGTATAGGCAGCAGATATTATAGCACTCTAGTCGCGACGTGCGGACTATTATTTTGGAAATTTAGGGATTTTCAGACGTTTGAGGACAAAAGCAAAATTACTACAACTTAGAAGAGAGGAATACCTGTGGCGAAGGCCATAGGATTCCACAGGAAGAATAGTTCACTTCTCGGTCGTGTGGCCTGGTGCAATATGACGGATTAATTGTCGGAATCGAACAATGGGTAGGCCCTATGAGATGCATGTTTTGATTGTCTTCAAACGTTTTAGGGAAGGGAGGGTTCACTGCTTGCTTATGTCAGAAGGGGAAAAGTCACAACAAACTGACCAAAACATTCTATTTTGTTTCTCTAGTGTCCTGTTTATACTTGATTATGTACATTGTATGTATGTTTAAGTATAGACGAAATAAATTGAATTGAAATATGAAATTGGACTGGGGTACGTTTCGGAATCGTGATGGAAGATCTAACTCAGGGAATGTGTGGATAGGAGTAAAGGTCAGTAAGAGTGATGTGGTCATTCGGCGGGAAGCCTGAGGATAGAGATGAGGGGGTGATGTCATTATAAGAGAGGATGGCAACCAATGTGGCCTACAGACAGTGTCGTACCCACGGGGGGACGACCCCCCTTCTATGACTCAAGTGACCAATAAATTTTAACACAAAAACTGTTATTTAGCAAATAAGCAGTATAGTCTAGGGGCCCATAAATTAACTTAATTGCCAATGGGGAGGGTGAGGTAATTTATGAGAGCGCACTTCTCTTGGGTTCCGACCTCAACCCCCCCCCCCGCCCCTCCCCCAAGCAAATCTCTCGGTACGCGCCTGCCTGCGGGATGGGTCATGTGGAGAGAATGATATGCTATTGGTGGAATTTGAATGTATAGAATGATAGAATATTAGGCCTAAACTTGATAAAGCGCCGCACTATCAACCAGCAGTTATCTAATGCGCTGTGGCAGACCTAAAACCTCGAGAACATCCACGTCTTAAGTTGTGACTTAACTGTGACATTGTCTTAGCTTGTTATATATTGGATGGAGGGCAGAAACTTAGAGGAATGGAAATTTATACAATACATGGGTGGGGTACACACTCATTATAAATTAAATTGCTCAATATGGTAACCATGCACACATCGGTCACCGTCTTGATAAACAGGCTCCAATTTGAACGCGCCGTGTACATACCCGAATTTAAGTAATTGGGGGGGGGGGGGACGATCTCAATTTTATCCGATATCGAGATTCCAATTATCCACGACCCAAAGAATACATTCACCAAGTTCAGAAGTTTTGTTCGAATCCGACGAAGTTTGAAAAATAACACAAATTATGCTAATTTGACCTCTGATGACCTTAAAAAGAACCTCCAATTTTGTAGGGACCAAATGTAGCCTACACACACCAAGTTACGTTGGAATCCGAAGGACTAGAAAAACGCGCAAATGAGCAAACACGTTCGGGATTTCAATCAACTGTATATCATATGGTCGGACAGTATATGTGACCATGTGGGTCAAATTTCGACTCAATCGGACCTTGTGTTTGAGCGCCATAGCGCTGTAACGAGAAAAACTTCGGTGTCAGCGGAGACGGCGAAGAAAAAATGAAAATATCCCCAAAGTAGACTATTAGGCTATAACCCTCAGCCTACATCATATGGTAAAGTGATGCATTTCATTTGTCAAATTGAAGGAGTATTTACTTTTCAAGGTAGAAGAAAGGGTCCCCCGGAGCCCTTGTGAGGGCTTTCAAGCAGTCCATCCATGATTACTTTCCGACATACACGCTGCGCTGAGCTCAACATATCCACGGTCGCCAGCTGATTTGTCCGTCCTCGGATCTGTCCGTGACTCGGATCTGTCGGCCTCAAAAAGCCCTTGACGATGCAAACAAATATGCACATATGAATACTCAGATATGCAGGTTATGAAAATAATTCCGTGTTTTCCTCCAATCACAATTCGCTAAGCCCAAAATGGTACGGACGATCTATAGGGATGTTATCTCATAAGTCAGACTCTGATCAACTATATTTCCTGAATTTGTGCACAGTTGAAAGGAGGGTATAATGACTAAACAGTGTTTAATAGTTATCCATCATGTTTTGCATGAATTGGGTACAATCTGGTCTGGCGAGCACCAACGGCCATGGTTCAAGATGTAAACATAAGGCATTCTTAGTAGTGTGTATAGTACATTCGCCGAGCAGACCCAACCAGGGTCTGGGGTCACAGGAAGTCAAGAGCAAAATAGGGAGAGTCCCTTAAAGGGCGGTTTTCCCTACAAAATAAAACATGGGTCCCCGTGCATTCCTTGATGGAAGCCAAACGTGAGTTCCCGCGCGTGGGTTAGCCGTGTATTGTTCGGAGGCATTCGTGAACGGGAATTCCAAGAATATTAGCGACTCAAAACTTTTCCATTATTGTTGAAGTCGTATTACGGCAATGTTTTCCACCTTTTCTGCATGGACTATACGTTAAGAGGAGAGGGGGGGGGGGGGGTGGGGGGGGTGGGGGGTGGGGGGTGGGGGGGGGGTAGTATTCCTGTCCAGCAACACAGACCAGTTTGGTTAATTGGGTATATGATAATGATTCATGTACATCGGTCCAGGGAAAGGGTCAAACACACCTGCCCCTGCTATATTGCTGCCTCATATCTAGTATATTCAGGAAACCCGGACCTCAGAAAAAATTCAGCAGCCGATCTGAGTGTGAAAAAGAGACAATTCTGCTATCGCGCAATGTGCCCCGTGACGTCACGAGAGTAACCGGTCACCCTGTGCAATACGAAGTGAATCAAAAATATGTTTTTTTTTTACCAACCTATAGTGTCAAAAGAACTGACAATGGATTTGATTGAGAACTTACAAATTTGTTCACAAGATATGAAAGAATAACTCAGCTAGGAATATTAACTAATATTTGTTGTTATAATGCTGCAAAATATCAGCATTTACTGTGTGAAGTCAATGAGCGGCCTTTGCATCGTTACTCCAGTGACGTCATCAGTTAGCGTGAATTCATTCAAGTGAAATATATCAATTTGGGAACCGATGGCAGAATCGCCAAATTTCGGTTGTGGGATTTTGACGGTCCTTTTTCATCAAAGATGACTTGTTGTATGATCATTGTACTTATATAACTAAAAAGCCTTGTATAAATAAGCCTGTTAACGGTTGTAAGTGCGGATATTCTAAACAGTTCGGACATATAGACGAGATTGACCAGTGGCGTACCCACGGAGAGTTTTTTTTTTTTTTTTTGCAGTCAGTATAGGGGTTCAGGTGTATCTTAGCAAATAGTGCAGCGCATGTGTTCTGGGGCCCATAAATTTGTACTTATTTTGCCTTAGGGAAGGTGATGCCATTTATGGGGGCGCACTCCCCTTGGGTCCGACCTCACCCCCCCCCCCCCCCCCCCCCACCCCCCACCCGCAAGACAAATCTCTCGGTACGCGCCTGAGAGGTTCTCCCCATAGCACAGGTGCGGGGCGCGACAGGATTGTGAACATCGCATTTTACGTTGATATAGAAGCGAATGAAGCCAAATAAATGCAGTAAGACCGTAGAATTGCAGCAGCTCGTGTAGGCTGTATAGACGTTGGTTGGCTTCATGATGAACATATTCCTTCCATTTGCAGCGATGCGGTACGGTGTCAATGCCGCACTGCTGCAGGTGGTTAATTTTGCCAACGCAGTGATCGTTCCATTCTTTTTCATTTGAATGACTTTTGCTCTCTCGACATCTTCATCTCTATCTCTGCAACCGAATACATTATAACTGATATAATAGGGCCTTTTCCAGGGAGCACTTTCACACACACACCATCCATCGTCACGTGACTTCGGCATTAATGGAGTCATGATGCCGCACCTCCTCATACGCGGCATTATTGTTGGAGTTAGAAACAAACTAGACATATGCACGCGAGTAAACCGCCGACGTGTATATCCCCACAGGAATGACCTTTTGGACCTTGTTTAGAGAAGACAAATCACTTTATACATCCATTTGACCCCCGGGACTTTGAAATACCTAACCTGTTGTTCAGGGCCAACTGTAGTCCACATCCTTCCAAGTTTTGTTTAAATATGACAAGTTCACGTGGATGCAAATCGACATCCTGTGGCCTTGAATTGACCTTTATACTTTTTAGGACTACCGGTAATAACAGTCCGCATACACCGAGTTTCGTTCAAATTCGACAAAGTTAGGGAAATCGCGAGAATAACACAAATTTGACCTCTGGTGACTATGAAATCACCATCATGTCTTTTGGGACAAACTTTTGTCCCCACCCACCAAGTTTCCGTTTAAATCGCGACAAAACTCTGTAATCGTTGTAAAACCTGAAAATCGAGGGCGGGGCAGACATGCAGCGATGCCCACTTCCGAACTCGTCCGAGATTTTACGAGGGTGGTGGACATAATTATGTACCAAGTTTCAGATCAATCGGACAAAGTGTTAGTTATCGCGCTAACCGCTAGAGGTGGCGGCGAAGACGGCGGCTAACACCCAAAACCCGTAATATCCCCGAACACTTAAAAGTGTTGTGGGGATATAATGAGCTGCCATTGTTCATGGTACCGGAATGAAGAACCTCCGCGGGGATTGGGTTACAATTGCATGTTTAAACCGAGTAACTTGGGAACTGTTCGCTTTAACTTGAAATTTGTTGCGACTTCTTAAGGTTATTCAGCGTTATTGTAACTCTGCGGACCGATCGAGTGTTAATTAAGTACTTTGTTCATGAACTTAAGAAGCTCGTGCTGAGATTCCAGTAGTATTATCATAAGAATGATAACATAAAATAAAGGCGGGAATTTTCCTCCGCGGTTGATTTTTTCAAGGATTTTCCCTCAGTGCTTGTTGATTTCTAAACGGAACAACCGTGTAATACCAGTAGCTTAATAAATGACTCATAAAGTCGGTGAACCGTCACTCCATGGTTACCAGACTATGTGAAAGGTAAACACGAGTTGCGTGTCATTCGCGGTGGGTGAACGAACTTTTGACTTCATTTCACTAGCTGCATCGGTCGGTCAATCTGTTAGTTGGTTAGCTAGGTACATGGTTAGTTAGTTAGTTAAATAGCCCCCAAATATATAAACGCATGGTCTCGTGACCAATAGCGAATTAACATCCTCGTCTTCCCGAAAACACTGACATTATATTGGAGGGGGGGGGGGGGGTACGTGTTCGGTCTTCCCTCAAGTGCCCCCAGTAACTTTTCGAGAAAATGTATAATCCTGACCAAAATGTCACGAAAAATAATATTCAAAACTTTCTCGAACCAATCACCCAGGTCATAAAGATACTCGGAGTGCCTTTCAATGTGTCACTCCCCCCCCCCCCTCCGCCGGAAAATCGTCATAGCGACACCATTGGACACAGGGTTCCTGTTAGCAGTAGCAGGATGCGGCGGAAGGAGGTAGTCGAGAAGGGAATCAACCTCCGCTCTTATTTCAATAACATCCAATAACGTCCATGCACGCCTCACTAAAATTGGGCCTAACGATGCAGGATGAACTAGAGGAATAGGGACCTGACCATACGGATCATGGTTCTCTGGCAGTCTGATCGATTAAAAGAGACACCGGTAAAAATGATGAATTCTGGCCTTCAGTTATTGCGTTCCGTCGACCTATAATTTAGGAATCAATCCAGGGACTGCGAAATCCTTGACATCTCTGAACCGGTTGCACGAGCCCAGGCGGACATGATTTTATGTTATTCTGCTCCAACCCTTCGGCCCTATCTCGATCCCTCAAAAACGAGCGCATGCAGAAATATGGAACCCCGGAATTAATGGTTGGCATGGACCAATATCTGAAAGTAGTAGCAAATGTCAAATACGAACATTACCGTAAACTGGGCATGCAGACAACCTTTTCTCCCTTCATCGAATAAGAGCAACAAGAAAATATTTCACGCCGACTAGTCAGTAATTTCACAATGATTAGAATGAGGTTTTTATATTTTTGCCCAGCACGTGAGCACGTGAGTATGACGAGTGGGCAAACAAACGGCCCCGAGGCTTCGCAAACAGCAGAATCAAGTTTGTCGCCGAATTGCTGTTCGTTTTCTTTAGATCATGCTAGTTTAATGTCCCAGAAGCAGTAAAACTTCTTTGAGTAATGAGTATGTTAAATGTGACAACTGCAGGATGATTCTTCCCCAATTTCTCGCTTAATGGCCCAAACTTTGAAGGCCAATAACTTCACATAGTGACATCGTATTGAAATGGGGTTTGGACCTATAGATTACAGTTTTCCATTCTCCACGATTAAAACCTTGTAACCGATGAATCAACCTGCAGTTGTCCTTCGAATATGAAGAGTCTCGTCCTAATGTCCCGTCTGAGTTTCTCTGTCATTATTAAAGAGGCTTGTCGTCTAAAAACACCCACCGAATAATGGCGATGCGTTTGCATCTGGCTGGATGTCTGAACCTCCACTCGAGATATTAGCAGCAGTCCAGCAGATTGATTTGAAACTTTCAGTCCATCAATGACAAAGAGCGTAGGCGTATTACCCTTTGAATTCGCAAATTAGAGTTTCGAACTCACGTCGATCTTTGTGTAGTATAGTTACCACTGACAAGCAATGTGTGTCGCAACATCCAGCGAATAGTGGCCGACGGTTGTTTGAACTTATTTAACTTTGGCAGAAGGTATGTTGCAAAACTATCCTGTTTAAAATTATTCTCTCAGATGGGAAAGCGGTTTACAGTAGGCCGTGCAATCAACATGGTTGATTGTTAGCTCATAAAAAGCACTGGTGTCGAATGTGAGCAGGGGTTTACAATGGGACTATCTGAACGAGACCATCCGAGTGTTCAGAAAGTTTAGGTGGGGGGCCGGGTTTTCCCCCAGTTAGGATAATTCCAGCATACATCCTCCTTGAAACGACAGATAGGTTTGTATGCCCCCCGATTGCATAATGACCGCCCCACATGCGCACGGACAACCGGTTTTCCCTGTCTGCCTGTTGTTTTGAGTTGTACGTCAACGCCATCACGCGGGCACATGCATACACATGCACGATAATCCTCAGACAGTTACTCCCAAGTTCGAGCAGCACGCGTTCGAGGAAGATTAAGGAGAGTGAATATCATCCCCTGGCGCTCATGATAATAACCCAGGGCAGAATCTAAATCGAACGGCCACACAAAGGACACCAAGTCCCTAAATAGAACAAGCAAACAAACTTTACTGTCTTTCCATCTGCAGAATCATAATATTAGTTTTAATCACGAGATTTGTTTCGCCATCAATCCCGTTAAAATAAATATGGACGAATGCAGAAAAACACCTGGCATTTTAAACTAATATGCACTATATAGTATAGGTTGTATTTAATCATTTTCATATGGTGGGGCGCATGCAACTCTTAATTTGCCTGAGGGATACGGTCCCTCAAGGAAACTGTAACATGTGACAGTTTCGAGAGCAGCCAATTGAATTTAGGGCAAACCAATCACCCGAGGAACTTTTCGCCCATCCGATTAAAAACAAAATTTACGGAGTTTTTCCCAGCCCGTACTAATTTCCGTACTCGTTGATTGTTTTTTTTTTTCTGTACCTCATTGCTGCTATATTCGTACATTATAGTATCATTTTTGTACACATTGGGTACGATTATAGCTGTACAATTTGTAACCTTTCGGTACAATCGTTGTAAACAATTTAGCGGACCTCATTGTTATTTTTAGCTGGCTGGTAGCACGGATTAGGGCAGGGCCACATGGGGCACGTTCCCGGTCCCCACATCTGAATCGGCCTTGGGTAAGCGCTCTACAGTTAAGAGTCATGTCTCTCCGTCCGTTCGTTATCGTTTGGTTCTCGTTCCGAATCCCAGTGTCACTTCACTCATAACGTATCTGCGATCCGGTTACAACTCCACACACTATGCTAGGTGAGTTTTACATATTCATGTCTCGCATAGGGTATCTTTCATTCATTACTGAAATCCAATTACTACCCCCCTTCGTCTTCGATAAGGTGTAATCTCGAGTGTGGACTGTGTGAGTTCTAACTTCGAAGGCAAACCCAAACCGCGACTCATTAAATCGCGGGTATTGCGAGAAAGATATTTAACTCATTATGGTCTCTCGCTAATTAATCTTATTCATATAGAACACGTTCGGTTTAGAATTGGCTCTTTCATATTCTGTCTGCGCAACCTTCGGTCTCGTGGACCCTTAGTCATTTTCGGTCTCGGAAACCTTCGGTCTCGTGGGCTTAACCAGCGGGCTTTCCGTTGTGGCTCCCATGCACAAGACGCCGTCGTTTCGCCATTTCTACAAGACGACGATGCCTTTTTAACAAACGAATAGGCAAACAAGGTAACTTCCTGTTTCCTAAGTCCCTGTTAAACTCTTTAAATAAACGTGATCTATTTGACTGTTCACGGATCTCCAGGCCCACGTTCCGCGAAATCAAAGATGGAATCGTTTTTGACAGGGACTTTCTGAAGGCGGTGCAGCCTGTCACTGATCATATCTAAAGCACAGCATTACCAGATTACCGATAACAGAGCTTCACTTGACTCGCCGTGTTGGAGGCTCTTCACTTCCCATACTATAAGCCAACGTGTACCACAACTGATGTACTATGGTTTATTCGATTACACCTAAGGTTATGCGTTCTCGTCAAATACGAAATTACTGGCTACCTACGTTGTCACCTTCTCTCTCCTTTCCGCCAAATATACAACTAAGAATATTCGTTTTTTACCGAATACTAGCGAATTTTTTATATTTTAACATGAGATGAACATACTTTCAATTTCAACACGTTGTAAAGGCGTTGCCAGACTTGCCAGCTGAATTTGTTTCGTTATAGGACAATTGGGACAAATAGGCTACTACATGGTATCAATATACAACCGCCCGTCCGCAGTAGGTGTGTTACCCTAATACGAACTGACGGCTGAAAATCTGATATTAGATGCCAGGTTTCGATATTGACTCTTGACCGCCTTTAACCTCCTTAATCCTGTATCCCGTTAGTCATTCTATGTAGGGCCGATCAATCGTCACGACGGGGCGGGGGGCGGGGGGGGGGGGGGGGGGGTGCGCATTTTTTTTTGGTTAGAGACACCCTCTTTCTTGGTAGGGGTACTCCGTATTCACACCCCCGGGTCATGCACTCTCCTTGTTCGGTTGTTAGATGTTCCGAACGTTTCTGTACGCTGAAATTGGTATCTTAAGTCCGAACATTTAAACTGCACCGAGCTATATCCGGTACCCACCTCGGACATCGCCGATCCACGCACATACTGGCTAATATTGGGGTTGCCAATCTGGCGTCATTGCTCTGGTCAGCCTGCATGACGGGGGCATGGTCATGGTCACACATTCAGCAGTAGCCTATATACCCACCTATTCTGTTTTGACTATGCGCGCGCTCGCACGGTACGTCCCAAAGATTAGGACTCTGAATGAGATCTGTCTCGCCCGACCACACATTGCGGTCGAAACATTACTCGTTCAAAAACATCGATTGTTCCGACCGCATCAAAAATCGTGTCGATCAACGGACAGAGAGGTCGGTTGATATCCGAACCAGGGCAACTGACAGCTTTGGTCGGACCATCGCAGTAATTTTCCAGGAACCACCGGTACATGCTGCAAGGGACCGTCCCGTTAATAACGGTCTTTAGCTTATGTCACTTGAAATTGCCATATGTGTAATGTACTCTATCCTACGCCAATAGGCAACCACGACCAGTATTTCTTACCCACCCATGCATGATACGTAAGGTTCGGTGACTTCCAGACGTTCATATCGCCCCCCCCCCCCTTAACAAACTGTACTGAGCAGCGGGTTGGTTCAAACATTGGGAGATATTCCATCCCCCAAATTAAACCTATACTGTGTAAAATATGCCCCCTACCTCCCTCACCATTGAATATCTCTAACCGATTGATAGGTTGCCTAACGCCATGCAGTGAACGTATAAACCGACTCCCTCGCGCCTCTTATGACAGTGCCGATTATCAGTAGATTAAGATCGTAATAAATCGAATCGTATGGAGGAACTCCATACGATTATACAGATCGATACAACGAGGTTATATCGGGGGAATGGAAAACTAATCTATAGGTCCGAACCCCATTCCGAATATGAATACGATGGTTCCTATGATAGTTTATTGGCCGTCAAGTTAGGTCATTATACAGATAATAATTGCACAATAACGATGTGACGTCGTGGATGAACAACACAGATTGTTTAGCTATGTATTCTATTGTTCTATTGTGTCAAATACTCAACATTCCGTAGAAGTTCTGTTCTCTTTCTTCCTCAGAGTACCTATCAACATTCATAAACCAACCAAGGCCAACTATACGGCAACTCTCCCTCATTTTTTTTTATTTCAAGTGAAATTGATGGTGTACATTTAGTGGAAAACTAAGATATGTGCAGAGTTGTTCAACTATTTATTATTATTATATTTGCATGATGGTATGCTTTTCATTGTTGCCCATACACTTATACGGAAAGTCGTAGAAACGTCGGGTTTGGACTGACGTATTCAGCACTTCCGTTTCTCTCCTCCAGTTATTATCTCAGCCCGCTAATTCAAATTCATCATGCAGTTGGTCCTTTAACATTTGTGACAATGCGGGGGCCGATGCAGCCGGGAGTGACCTCCGCTAGTGGAAAATGTTTCACCATGTCATTAATTTGGAGACTTTGAAGTAACACCACCAAAGACCTTTGCTCTGTTGAAAAATACCCCCGGCATTAATTCGAGACACAAACGATTGACGTCCATTGTATTCAGACAGACGGCCGCCAAGGTCAAAGAGCAACAATATACGTTAGTCCAGTCATCCCAGTTTCATACTCTTTGGTAAACAAGTGGTAGTATGAGTCAACTGGAACTTGCGGGTTATCCGGGTGGCTGTTACTTCAAATCGCCAGTAACCTGAGCCCAAGACTGCTAGTATTAAACCGGTAACCGCTGGATGTTAAGAGCAAATAAAAGACCCCCCGTTTGTAGGAACTTAATAGCTCTGCATCTACATTTCGTAGATACCTGTTATTGTATTACGTATACAGGTCAGTATACGGAGTGAAGAGGGCGGAGCACCTGTCCTGTCCAAAAAGAATTGCACAGAATCAGATTATTTGTCACTAAAACTAAACACATACCATTCATTGTTTTCCTCGACTAGGGATTACCATTTTATTTGAAACATTAACATTATCAGATGCATTATAGGCATATAATTCATCAATTGTATTGATTTTACTTCTCGGTGTAACTACAATATTTTTAAATAGACTTGACTAGGAGAGCGGACCGGTGTTCCCAATGATGTATAAAATGGTGAACAATCTTTTCGACATATCTCTCTTGAATTATGTTATCTGGAAGAAACGTGTTTTTACAAGAGGACATACCCAGAAGTTTATTCAGTCACGTTGTCACCAGTTACTTATGCCACATTATTTTTTCAGGCTACCCATACGCGATTGGAATTGTTTACCATCCAGTTGTTAAACTTGACTGAGGAAGACTGAGGCGCTTCTAATCATCAGAACCCCCACACATACCCAGCTTTTCTGACTCTTCAATGTTGGCGTGATGCGGCAGTGTATGTTTGCCGACTACCAGATCGAGATCTGCGACCTGTGGACTTAAAAAAAAAAAAAAAACAAACCCCCCCGCGCCTAGGAGCATGCGTATATGTTGACCTGTGTGACGGTATTGACCCACGTGGAAAGGGTCGATTTTTTGTCGGATGCAGGCAACCGCGCGTGAGCTTCAATGTGTTGGGAACATTACCTGTAATTAGGGAAGTACATAAATTTTTGTTATGTTTAATATCACAAGTCCTCGACATGACAGTAATTATGGAGAGTAAAGAGTGTTGACCGGCGCGACGGCGTGCGCAAGGGCGACAACTGCACAGACAGATGAACATGCTTCGTACTGAAAGGCTATGGGAATTATGATTGCTCGTTTCCCTACTATACGGTCTTCGCGCGAGCAAAATATTAATGATACGATACTTTCCATTGACTGGCGGCGGAAACTTCCCCTGATGACAGTAATGCGTCTATTTTTAGCACTTATGTCCTGCAATGACAGTGCGCGCATGCTCACTGGATTTGTGCACTACTTGGTTATTTATTACACAGTGTTGGCCGAGGCGATGTGCTATATGGACTGCCTGGATGGAAATATACAATGTGACTTTTGCAGTGTGACTGCAGGATAATGTGCCACCAACAATACTACTACTACTCTACTACTGATAATAATAATATAATAATATAAAATAATAATAATATAATAATATAATAATAATAATAATAATAATAATAATCATACCGTGGCGACCGGCTATAGGGCCTAATATTCGTAGTAAAAATCACATTCCATCACAATAGGCCCTAACTAGACCGACAGTGAAAACAATAGTAGCAGTACCAGTAACAATAGTAACAATTGTGCACAGTAACAAAGACTGTGCACAGAACCCGTGTCAAATGAAGAGTACCACCTTAATGTCCCTGTTTAAAGAGCAATCTCGCCACAATTTGTGTATTCCTGCGAGAAGGCTCTGTGAAACATTACTGGGATTCTCTTGTCGAACCTCTCATTTTTTTTCCCTCAAGGTAGAGTGAGGCTAAATAATATTCAACATTCATCCTGAACACATGCACCCCAACGCCACTAGGTCGTCATGAAGAAAAACGTTGCGGGAGAAATCAACCTGCTTTGATTGAGAGCATAACCCATGGAGGCAGATGCCCTAATAATAATCATAGCTAAAAATATTCCTGCTGGTCCGCTGACGGCATATCCCTCAGAACATTTATATACTAACTGATTTTTATGCCTTATCGCGTACAGTTTTATGCGTAGGCGGTTACAGCCATCAGACTGGTTATCAAATAATGTAATGCATCACAAAGGTCTACCGCCGTGAAAGACCACATTGGTGTGTCAACACGACAACTCAGAAGTCGACAATCTACCCTCTCGTTACTCGGACACATTTATCAATGAGATAATCTGCATACTCCACAACTGGGACTGGTGTGGCCGCTTCCGGTTTTCCTAATATCATGGTAGGATAAGTTTCCATCTTTACTTGATCGTAAGGACGAGTAAAGGACTTGATCGTATATTGAGTAAGGAAGATATGAGTCATTCAGCCTTCTCATCCCGTTGGCTAGACGTGCACAGTGGGATAGGCAAGGAAGAAATCATGTGGTCGGCTTGGATGACGTGTATGGAGGCTCCTCTGATGCAATTTGGGCAATATAGCACACCTAAACACGCACTTTGTTTTAGAAACATTCCCGTTTTCACCTGGCCTTGGATGTACTCTGTACTACCAGATTCTGTTTCTTTTTTTTTCGTTCGCCCCAATTTGTCGTGAACAAAGGATCCTCTGAATTAGGGCATGCCTATGGGGGTGGGGGGTATAAGGTCAGGGTTACCCCCTCCCACTCAGAAAATGGTTGCTTTTCTATAAAAGATAATTCAGATGTAGTTTGGTGGACTTAACACCCTGAACACCACTCTGTTTTTTGGAACAATTTCTGCTTTCGCCTGACCTTAGATAACAAATTATGTCGTGAACAAGGGCAGCTAGTTTTCCCTTTTTCGAGGAGTTGGGTCTGTGAGAAGTATCATAGAGAATGAGGAGTGGTCACTTCCCTTTCGAAAAATGGTTGCATTTTCTATACGCTTCAGATGTAATTCGGTGCAGTATCACACCTGATGACCCCCTCTGGTTTGGAAACAATTTTCTGTTTCCACTGGCCTTGGACTAACTTCGATGCTCCAGTGATATTTTTCTGCAAGATTCGTCGTTAACAAAGAGCAGTTAGTTTTTCTTGTTCTTTGTTCTAGTTCTTCTTCGGTGGTTGGGTCTAAGAGTGAGGAGTATAATGAAAGAGGAGATAAGTGTCACATAGTTCCTTTTTGGAAAATTTTTTGCATTTCTAGATGCTTCAAGACTTGCCGTGGGCTACCCCAAGATTTGTCTCGTCCAAAATGTGTTGTAAAAAAAACAAAAAACCATTACTTCCCTTCTTTGAGGGCCTTGAGTCGAATCCCGCCTTCTGCCAAATACATGTTCTCCCATATTGAAATGAGACTAGCCCAGCAAACACAGAACGTCAACATAACACTTTGAGAAAAAAAAAAAAAAACTCTGAAAATGTTTCATAACGTCAAATGTGGTTTTTAGAAAAAATTATGGCGTTTTTAATAGATTAACATGTTCACCACGTTTTAATACCATATTCACCACAGAATGATGTTATTACAACATTGAACGAAACATTTTCTATAACGTTTAACCGATGTTTCCGTGTTTTGCTGTGTTAATGCGTTATCATAGTAGTCACCCATTCAAAACACTAGGAGTGACCCTCATGAGTATCCCCTGAACTATGGCGGCGGCTCAGGCACTGGCGAACGTCAGGAATATGGGGAACATAGGCCTGAATGATATGAAATTTCCGCCCCCACATGGGGTCTACCGGAAATTCCCGGGGTCCACTGTTCCCGAGGTTCGATGTTACCCGTTTTCGTATAAGTTTTTAATGACACCCGAATTTGACGAGGTTCGATGTTCCCGGGTTTCGCTTTTCCCGAGGTTCGATGTTCCCGGGGTTCGATGTTCCCCGTTTTCGCGAAGGGGCACAGGGCAACGAAATATCTTTTCGCAAGAAAATTGGATTTTTCAAACACTATTGATGACCACTTGAACCAAGAACGCGAAACATGTTTCCTTCCGTGTGCGCTAGGCGTACACGGAAACGGGGATCATCGAACCCTGGGAACATCTAACCTCGTAACATCGGAACCCCGGGACCATCCGCACTCAGGAACATCGACCTCGGGAAGATCTACCCCGGGAACAGTTTTGACATAGCCCCCACCACATTTTCCCTGCGGTGAAGGGGTAAGCCCAGTTTTCCTACGCCCTTTGCCTGACATCAACCTCTACCAGCCTCCTGGGGTCTACCGTTGTTGGCTAGACTTATGGGCTCGAGGTGTATGGATATCATATTAACACCCTATGCTTCCGGATAACCGCCACCATCGTCCCCACAATCCTCGCACCCACGTTTATTTCGTAAAACTTTCTCTTGACGCAAAGTTCCCGGAAATCCACGTAAAGGTGGCAACACACCGAAAGCTTTGATGGACCACTTCTAATTGTTTGGTAGCCTGATCGACTCTGAATGGTTTGAAACGCCAGTTTATCTTTGTTACAGCCTCCCTGATGACGTTGAACGCATGGAATATTTGCTATATGTTTTAGGACTAGAAATCTTGAAATATTCGCAGCGCGTTATTTTGGGGCCGAAATTGAGGATTTTCGGGCTATTACGTAATCGTTCTGACGATTATAACCTATGACCCGGTTTTGCAAGGCGATTACTAATCGTTTTGACTCATTATAACCTATGACCCGTTTTTTTCGGGCGATTACGTAATCGTTCTGACGTCCTTATAACCTCTGACGCGAGGTCATATTGACGAAAACAACAACAACCACAATAACAATAACACAACAACAACCTAACAATAACACAACAACACAACAACACCAATAACAACAACAACAACACAAGTCGGACAGCACAACTTGTCCCCGACTTGCACAGTCGCTAGGCTTGCCCGCACATCGTAGGTGGGCTCATGCTATGCATGCTGACTGCGCTGTGGTATGTCCAGTGCGGGAGTCGATGGCATTGAATTGAATTGAATTGAATTCCAGCATTGCGGTCACAATACCGCACGCGTTAACAGAACGAAGTTCTTATGAAGCGGTAATAGTATATATACCTGACGCAAGTAGGCTGAAGTGATGGCCCCGACCTTAGGCTTAGGTTAGCCTACGTAGGCCCTCAAGCTTCCGCCTAGCCTAGGTGACATAACAATTCACATTCAATCTCCAAATTACGTTACACAAGTCGCGCAAGAATAAGTAGGCCTAAACACTCCCAGCCAATCTCATTCGCGAGCCTCACTCTAACGACTATATCATTGATGAAGTGTAGTAGAATTGAAGTTGTGGAGTAATGAATAGGCTAGGCTTGTACTTGCATAAGTTTTTTACTGGCCATAATGTTCTCACATCACTGGCCATTGTGGAAAACAGGATGTAGGGTGTGGCACGACAGTCAAATGAGTGACGGAAGTTGAAAGCCTACGTACAGTCTATGCCTACGCTTAATCTTTGGTGTGGTCACATAAAGGCTGAACAAACTTGCCATTGTGGCGAACCAGTAAAATTATTGTAGCTTGTCTTTCAATTACTTTACAGTACCTGTAAGAAAATCACAACAAAGCTGATTTAGTACTGTTTTTTATAACTCTAATGAGTTTTTCGGCTGACAATGTACGGTCAGCGTAACATTTACTTTCCACGTGAGAAAATCACCAAATTTTAATTGGTTGCTTTTAAAAACCCTAAGAAAAATATTTTTAATGATATTATGATTTAAGTTCGTTTCTCCTAACATCACAAAATATGATATTATGAAATGGAAATAGAACCCTATCATTAGGTGAGAGGATGCATTCCCTTTATGGTAAGACATCCTCTCACCACCAAACATCTTTAGCAGATTCTCCAATTGCCAAGCTCCAGCGGACATATTCTCTGTATTATTAAGCAAACTGGCTTGCCCTCCAGACAAAAAGGCATCGTGTGAAGAGGCTGGCCTTTAACCACACTTGAGTTGGGGAGGGGCCAAACTTCGGTGGGGATTAAATTATGGATGCAGTAAAATGGTCCAAGTTATAACTATTACAACTAAGAGTCACTCTACAACATGCCCATTAACTCCCTGTCGTTAGTAGGCAATGGTATGGAATCCTCGTCACACTTTCACAACTTATATAACAAGATGCTCATCACAAAGGCGAGTCATGACATGTATGCCAACCGTTTCATATTCGCACCTTTTCCTCCCACCCCGCATGACGGTAGTTCTGTTGAAGAGTGAGACAACCAAGCGGATAGGTCCTTCCAACATAACGTACACTATCTGTCATATATTAAATCACCCATATAACTCGCCATTGACCACCCCGCAATGAAGGCTTTAAGATCTGGTTCCGAAAACTCTGGTTGAACTTTTTAAAGGAAGATAATTAGTGAGCCTAAAGTGACCACGCTGTCATTCATGGGTTTAGTTGTTAGGTCATCGATTGACGTCATCTCATTCATACATAACTAGTAACTACGGTTCGTGCTGAACACTGTCGAAGCGACTGGTGTGCAATTATTTGGTCTAAGTATTTGCTCAAAATAACGTCACTAAAGCAACATTTGGAAATGACGGATCGAGGAGAATGTCTTGTGGTATTTGACAGTACAAAGGTGCGCCTATTGTCATTCATGGTTATGTGTGTGAACCACCAGTTGACCCATTTGTAGCAGTCTGGTGCTAAAACAGGTCAAGCGCGTGGGAAGTCTGACAGGTGCAGTGCAGCGAACAGCCTAGCTTTATACAAAAGAACCAAGAAGTCTACAAAATAAGACAATTAAGTTGAAAGGGTCGGTGTATCCAGGATACTACATTCCTTGGATGCTGTTGGCTTGTATTTCCGGTCACGTGAGACGGTTCAATAAATATTTTAGCACTTCTTAGAGTGCATATTTTACAGTAGATTGGCAATAGGCCATACACCAAGGAATTCCACAGTTGCTGATACATTGCTGAAACTAGCTTGCGAAATCGAATGAAACACCTCGTATTACACGATATACAATACGGTACCGGTACCTTCGAATATGGTTTGATAATGAGTACAGTAGGTCAGGTCGTGATGCAGAATGTGCTGGTGCTAGGGCAGTGGTGATATACAGCTCGCCCGATCACAAGAGTTCCAACCGTCCAGTCCGTCGTGGCCATCAGCATGGGCGCACATTCTTCGGGATATGGAGCTATAATACCAAGGGTCCAACCACTTAATCGTCACTTGAAACTGAAGGGAACCAAAGCAACATGAGTAGTTCGAAGCAATAATGAGCATTTTGACGCTGTGTATGGTAGCCATTCGGCCTGATAGGGGTCAACCCAATGGATTCTTATTCATGGTCGATAACTCCACTGCTCAAAATGCAACAAGTACAATAGCGCCCTCCCACTTGCAGAAAACTTCAGCAGGACATGCACCTTCGCAAACCATTCACCATTCACGCGGGGTAAATCACATGAGTATTGCCAGTGACAAAAAATAATGCTAGTAGTACAACATCCCTCAAAAGACTGCAAACCAATGGAGTATTACATATTACTGTACATGGCCCGGTCATGGAGGCAGTTTTCGTCGTGCCAAACATAGTATTCCAGTCACGACCAGGGTCGTAACCAATCTGAGTCGTGTTATCTGCTTACAATGCAGATAAGAAAATAAACAGGCGCGAATACAGGTTCCCCCTGTGGGGGGGGGGGGGTGTATCCGTGTTGTGAATCGAGTACAGACCAATCCTTATGTGCTCACAGCGCACATCGCGCGTAGCGCGAATTACCACCCCCTTCGGCGTGGGTCCATGGCCCGCCCTATAGGGCCCTAGCTGGGACCTGTAGGATTCTAGATGCTCTAGTGCAATCTAAGGCCCACTTGGAGACATTGTATCGTTATTTTGGTTACACGATTCTGGAAATTATAAAGACATTCATATAGATTCTGTGCATCATAAAACATACGTCCGGAATATTAAAGATGGATTGTCGTCTGCTAGCGTCCAGCGAACTAGCGACGGCGATTTTGCATGACGTCCGACCACAATATCGTAATTGTGCAGCACACCTCGGTATATCGGAATCACATATTTGCAATATAATGCGCCATGCACTGTATGCACACAGTATGTGGAGAAATCCCAAATAAAGCTTCGCTAAAGCTAGATTTGGCGTCAGATTCTAACTGACGACAATCCATCTTTAATAGGCCTAGGTCAAGTCCTGTCGCCCTTATGATGTAGCGCGGGCTACTTCTCTGTTGGTATACCAACAGAGGCCAATTCAAGCATGTATTGGGGGGGGGGCGCATCTCGGAAGGTCGAAGGGGTACTCGAGGCGTGAGATCGATCTCCACCCCTCTATCTAATGCGATTATCGTAATTTCCAGGTCGATAACGTAGGCATCGGTCGCGCGATCGCGAAGCGATCGCTAACTCCTCCTGGGGTAAGATGCCCGCCTTAGGGCCTCTTGTAGGGGAAAAGTCCAGGCGGGGGGTTAAGAATATTTTTTGGAAAACATAATAACTTTTGCATCAATATATGTTGGTTTTTATTTTTTTTATTAGTAAATATATGAGTGTATATGCAGTCGTAACTAATGACTGGGAAAAGTCATACAAATAGTTAATTTCGAAGACCACAGTTGACACACATGTTGTTGAAACCCATATTTGATGTTTAGGTAAAGCAATAGCTCTAGCTGCATATTCACGTAACGATGGTGACGGGCAGTTTCCACTGTAATCTGTAATGTTCTATTACATAAACAGCAGACTGTAGTGACGATGTGGTCGCAAGGACATAGGCACGCTGCTAAATGTTTGATTTATTATTGATTTCCTCATGTTAATTACACGGATAATAGCTGGGGGGGTATTCACATAACAGAATCTGGCTCTGAAATATTTACATGAAACAAATGTATTAATAAAAACAAAACAGAACGAAGTGTAGAATAAATATTAAATACCATGTATCGTAGGTTTTTCTTAATGACAAAAATGGAATTCATGTAGGAAAACCCAATTCGATCGGAAAAAGCGTTTTGAAAGTTCTGTAAATTTACCTAATAAATTTCACCAGAGTAGGTGGAGAGAATCACTCGGGATTGGCACTCTGCTCAAGGGTACAACGTGGACTTACAACCTCTGAGTCATAGGCTCGGTGTCCTAATCAATTAGGCCAACCACGCTCAACAACTGGCCTTTACAATGTAATAAAAAAAAGTACCAAACGCCAACTCACCTTTACATGTTCATATCGTGCTTCGAGTATATATTTAGGGTCCAGGGTCTGAAGCAGCGAGGATCGACATTTTGCCACTGTCGGAGCTATTAAACGCAACTGCCCTCAGGCAGTTCGGCGTCACGAACCCCCCCCCCCCCCACTCCCGTTACCTGCGCTATTAAATGGCAAAATTAGAGTGAATGATCCCCCGGTTTTGCGGCGTGCCAGTTTTTAGTCCAATAGCCCTAATGAACTAGACATCGCCTGGCTGGTGAACCGCCAACATGTATATCCCCACTTTTAAACAATGAAAGGCGATGATGGTTACTGAAGATTCATAAGTCAAAAGAACGACATCCATGACCAAAACTAATGGGCCGTTTCATCCAATAAACTAACTACCACATTTCTAAACGCACAAATGCTGCAAAATTTATAAAATCGCCAAATTTGGCAAACTTGACTTCTGGCGACCTCGAAATATTTGCCATGTTTTTCGGGACCAAATAAAGTCAACACCCATCAATTCGTGTAATCAATAACAAGTAAGAAAAAAATTGTGAATTTTCCGCAAATTTGCCTCCGGTCACCTGAAATAATTGCCATGTTTTTCGGGACCATCTGAAGCCCACACCCAACAAGTTTCGTGTAAATTGGCAAAACTTAATTTCTCTCTTTTTATGAGCGATTTCGACTCCGCGACCTTCCAATATCATTCGTCAGTTTTTTCGGAACCAACTGAAGTCCACACCACCAAGTTTCGTTCAATCGACAAACGTTTTCGCGTAAAACCTGCAAAATAAAGGGCTGCATGCACAGTCATGGCACGAGGTTCACTTTCGAAATCATCCGAGATTCAGGCAGGAAAACATTTGTGCCAAGTTCGGATCAATCGGACAGAGCGTTAAAGACTTATTGCGCTAACGCGAAAATCTTCCGGCGGCGGACGCGGCAAAAAAAAAAAAAAATATGTCATACTTGCACAACCTGCAAACATTCTTATTTTCTATCCAAGCCTGCAGTTGTCTCTTATAGGCATCCTTGAAGCTTGTGTTCGGGTCGATACAGTGACATTTTCAAGTTCTCCCCCTTGAATATCCTTTTAGGGCGGCCAGGGGACTTAGGAAGTACCGTGAGTACGGCCCCAACCCAATAATTAACTATAATCAGTCTATAGCCTATACACTGCATTCCAGCTCGTGCACAGGGAGTGACATCCTCCTGAGTGACATCCTCCTATGAAGTAAGACCCTGGCGAAGCACGTGGATCGATCTGCTGGATTTGGGAATTCCTCTGGTGGTAAAACGGGACACTAAAGCATAGACCTACAGTATAGGCATCACGTGATTTTCCACACTATCAGCTGTGATGGGGTCTCGGAAACATCCACGTATGTACTCTCCTTGCCTAAATCCGCAAGCATTTCCTGACTCCCCCGTGACTCACGCTGGCACATGTCTCACTTCAGTGTTTCCCAATTTTTGCGCGGAAGTTGAAAAAAAAAGGGCTTGAACGCAATTCACAGTATTCGAGAATGGTGTCAAGGAATGACCATATTCCTGAATTAATAGCTCGTGGCGAGGTAAACGCCGGAAAGGAAAATATGCGTGGCCTATATGCAGTGATATTGACGGTATTTTCAGGGCTGATAGTCAGCTATACCAATATCAGTTGACACGGTTTGGCTGGATTCCATGGTGCGTATGCGTGTCCGGGATGGATGAGATATGATGAAAAGAATCCACCAAAAAAATATTCAAAGAAAACGCACGTCATTTCAGCAAAGAACGATTATAAGTTCACCATGGGGGAAGACCGTGAAATGCAGCCGCCTATTTCAATACTGTCGTTGATTAGGCTTCTTGGGGAAAACATTGCATAGAATTACTTTCGCGTTGATACGCATTCGTATACGCATTGGTATTTTTTATTTACATGCTCATTTTGCCAAATACGTGTTGGTTTGCCTCCTTTAGAATTTGGTTTGTCCTCTTGTGGAACCAATATTTATCTTTTGCAAAATGAATCGGACATATTCAAGACACTGACCCCATCTCAACTCACCGTCACGTGAATTCGCGATTCTTCACTGCTGCGTACCGGACCCGCCTACGCAACAATGGAATCCTATAGCCCATATTATCAATATTATCGGCGTGACCTCAATTCACATAGGCTAAGTATGTAAACTCCGAAGGGACTCGGGAAATAGTACTTCTCAATCACCGTTTGAAAAGCGGGGGGTTTTATACTCTAAACAAAATAGTTTCTAAAAATTTTGCTACAAATTTTTTGCCACTCAACATAATGTATACCCTACCACCTGTCATTATTCATAATGGGATTCAAGAATTAAACACTTTTCTATTAACACTTTGTCTACTTTGAGCCGTTTTTTGATATACAAGATCAACAGACAGGCCTTGCGGTCAAATTCCCAATCGTCACAGAGGATTGTTAATTACTACTAACAATAGTGTTCAACGTGTGTATTTGGTTTAACATGATCAGGATGTATAATCGACTCATTAGTGACGGCAAAATAATAATATTGTCCTAAGATTGTCATAGATTTGTTTTATGAGGCACAGTTTGTTTTGAGAGATATTACAACAGGTTACTAAGGTCAATAGGCAGTAAACAGATTTTGCTTCAAACTAAGCACAGTTAAAACTAGGGCATTTGAAAACCCCACACCCAAATTTGAGGTTCTACATGCTGCCTTGTTGAGGGTACTGTAGGTGGTGGTTAGATTGAAAGAATTTTAGGAGACATCTCGGGGGGAATGGAGGTGGTAGCTAGGCTGCCCATATAACCGGCACAGTAAATGCTGCAGTTTGCGCCATGATATTCAGGAAGACGAAAAATGAATTCCTGTTTGGAATTTGTGAACGATTCTGTAGGTTTTTTCCGGAACCCATCTATAGTTATTTGTCAGTACAAAGATTTAACAAAGTAATAGTTAACTCACAAGGCAATTTGCCAACTAGCGATTGCGCCTTAGCCAGTTAGCGGTTACACTCAATTCAGCTGTATTTTGGTATGGAGTTTTGGCCGTCATAATGTAACAAACAGGCCAGTACCAAAAGTCCAAGTCATATTTACATGACCATCAGGCTTTAATACCCATACTTCGGTTGATTGCACCTAATACTTATTGCTTATGCCCTTGGCCGGTGGCTTGGCCAAGGAATGGGGAAAGGAGGGGGGGGGGGGGGGGGGGGGGGAGAGGGGCGGGAATAATCATGAAAATAATAAAAGTTATGAGGCCTCAGGTGAAGTCAGAAGATATAGTTATTTTAACTCGACTGCATGGTGGGGTGGTTCCAAATTGAAAATTGGTTTACGTCTCATGCGACATTCTGTTGCGAGAGTTGAACTTTGGGGAAACTGAAGAACTCATTTTATGTACATGGGCAATTATTGCCAAAACGATAGGATTTCGCAACGAAAAAGGTACATTCACCAGTGTGATACAACCTAGCCACTATTCTTTGTTCCTTTGAAAATCTTAATAGTTTAATCCATAGTGGCGTATATTGTTTCTGCATTAGGGGATGACTGGTGCTGTACTATTAGAGGGAGCGCCACCATCAGGTGCGCGCGTAGGCGCCCAAAGAAAAGTTTTGGATGCAAAAACCCTGAGATGGCCGGAAAAGGTACTTTGCGGGGTGTGTGTAGAGCTGCATTCAACCAGCCTTGATTATGTAATCGCTGTTCTGCAATTTCAAATTTGATGAGAAAAAAACTCAATCTATAGAAATGTTGATACATATCTGATGAGTCGAGAGGATACAAGGGATCATATATACTATTGATATCTTTTACATTCATCCGTCTGCCAAATTCCTTACTAGCCCTTCATATCGCCAAGTTACATTAGTCATCAACCATCCATTACTAGGCCTACATGTCCCAAACTTGTTCGTAATTTGAAATCAAGTACACCGCACTGATTTGCAAAACTGAGGGACATCGTCGTAAATATCTGGGGCGGCTCGATTGCGTTATAAATATTGGGAGGTGGGACTACGTGATAGTTACCAATCTAAGAGGACTGTTAACTATCAGTTAGCGCGTAGAATTAAAGGAAATTTTTTGTTTAAAGACCTTCCCATTGCTGGAAATGGCACTTCCCAGCATTATGGCAAATTGTGACAACATCATTGAAATTTTGAAAGAAGCTTAACAATAAAGTTACAAAAACTGATCAATGTTATACCTTCCATTCTTCATCGTGGCCTCATTCCTACCCATACCTCTACCCGTGGACCGGGCAATTCCCACCCGGACAAATTCCCACCCAGACGATTCCCACCCGGGGACAATCCCCCTCAACGAAGTTTTTTTATGGTCAGAAGTAGGGTTAGGGTCTAAAGTAGGGGTCACGTTTGGGTGGAATGGTCCGAGTGGGAATTGTCACGGCGTGGGCGTTGTCCGTGAACCACCTCTACTTTTAGAGGTATTCCGCTGCCGATATAAACCATTACAATGGGGTCAGAGGTTGCCCCGCCATCGTGGAAATTTGCTCGAACTCACTGTCGTGGGAAAAAATGTGTGCATTTTTCGAGCCCGTCAAGTAGAAATTCTTGTATGTTTTCAGATTCGTTTGCCGTTCAAATTTTTAGTCAAAATTGTACGTGTCCCAGAATTGTTTTGTTCCGCATCAGCGCCCATACGTAAAGTGCCAAACGTCAGAAATCACGTAAACCTCCCTACTGATGTTCACACGCCCCCTGCCTGATGTTATAAACAATATAAGGATTATATACGAAGTGGACTAAAAAACTCCAGCCACTGGTTATGTGCAGTGCTAGGAAAATGCCAGTTGGAATCCAGCACTGGTGGGGGCAACATGAATCGTGCCCCAAACCACATTCTCCTTGTGGCCTTTTCATATTCCCCGCCCTGTAGATACAGTTAAGGAGAAGAAGCACATTTGCAGGAATCTTACGACGTTAATTTGTCATTGGCCTACTGTATATATATGTAACGAGGAAAACTAAATAGCGCGGGGCGCAGCGCGAATTTTTTGCTTTTGGCATTTTGGGGGCCTTCCTCAACATAAAATTTAAGCAAAATTATTAGAAATATGTGTAGGTCTTGTGTTATATGGCCGTACTGTACCTTCGTTGCTACCCTCATTTCTTTTTTTTTTTTTTCTTTTTTTTTTTCATATGTTCCCCGCCCTTGTAGTTGACCGTAAGGAGAAGAATCACATTTGTCAGAATCTGACGAAGTTAATGTGCACGGGCCTACTGTAATTATATAATGTACGGGAAAACAGAAAATCCGGGCGCAGCGCGAATTTTTGGACTTTGCATTTGGCCTCCTCACAAAAAGTTAAGCAATTTTGAAACTATGTGTCGGTCTTTATTGTTATGGCCGTACTGTCCTTCGTTGCTACCCCATTTCTTTTTTTTTTTTTTTTTCCTTTTTTTTTTTGGGGGGAGGGGGGATATGCATGCCTGGATCATTGAGGGTGGGGTATCACATAGGCCATCCCCCAACTTCAACTGGGGGAAGTATCCCCCCCCCCTTTCGCCGCATCTACGCCTCCCCCTTAGACGAATCAATCGGTTTCCTTTCGCACACGGTTCACTACGACTAGTAACACGAGTTGGTAGTTGTACTATTTTTTCCCCCGGGCAGAAACACACGTCGAACGTTTTTTCTTCTTCTTAGTTTCTCTTCAAAATCGGATTATATTCATTTCTTTCCTTGAAGAATCGCTCGGTTTTGAGTGCAGATTCACTATGCTGCTGCGTTTGGTAGGTGTGTCAGTTCTTGTCGAGTTTTTAACAGAGAAAACATTGGGATTTGCAGTTAGGAGGTTGTTTGGCACATATACCTGCATACGTCATAGGCCGGTAATTATATTGCGTACTTGAATCTTTTTTGGTGATATTGTGTATGCAAGACTCCATGCACGAGATCTCATTTTTGAACTTTGGAGTGCCATAACTTCGCAACGGAATGTCGAGCACCCTTTCAGAACCTTGAACATTACTGCAGTTCTCCCTGACATTCTGGCTCTGCGTTTTGTTACGGCCCAAATTGTTTGTCCATGCTAGAACCTTTCCAAATTCATTCATAGCAAAAACCAGTGGCGGCGCCAGCGTCGGCAACTGGGGGGAAAACCCGGGGGCAGTCGAATTTTGGGGGGCAAAAATTTCCTTGGAGGAATCCAAGCCGATGCCGTGGCATCGGCGCGATCGCGAAGAGATCGCGCATACTGCGTGAGGTCAGGGCAAGCCCTGTGGGGTTCCTGGGGCGAACGCCCCCGGAAGCCCCGATTCTAGAGCTTTCGGGCCTAGAATCCACTTAAATTGATGCATTTTGGTGAACTTTGGCGCGCCCCACAACAAGTAGGCTTGTCTCTTTCTAGTCACGCTCAAAACTGGGGGGGGGGGGGGGACTAACGTACTGGGGGGGGCACGACTAAAGTTTGGGGGGGGGAATTGTCCCCCATCCCCCCCCCCTCCGGAGCCCCCCAACCTAAAGAAGAAACCTCAAACAACATCCACACGTACGAATGTATTCCCATTTTCACAAATATGTAACAGAATTCCAAATATTTCGTTAACACACCCGAGGATATCACAGAGAGATGGCAGAACGCTATCATATAATCTGGTAGAAGGGTATAGTCAATTTTGAATTTTCAACCGGAGGTAAATGCTCGAACTTGTTTTTTTTATTAGGTAGGGTCCTGGCCCAACTGTTGCCGATTCCGAAAACATTCTCTGTAAATGGGGCCTCACTCTTTTCACCATGGGGCATACGGACAGTGTTTTTCACAACTGCCTCAATTTCGGCGAATAAATTTCGGGAACTCCCCTTTCCCACCGCATAATCGGAAAAGTGCGTACGGACGCCTATATGATTTTCACGCGGCAGGGCGGATGCATGCAGATTAATTGAGGGGAGGGGTTCAAACCCGATAATGAGCGCCACAAACAGTTGGCACGTATCTTTGGAAGTTTTTGTTTTTCCCCCAGATGTGCAGAGGAAACGGCACGTTCCCGAGCTTCGACGCTGTGTCCAAATATGTCCCGAAATTCCCCCATTCCAACGGAACTTCTCTCGGAAAATTGTTTCCCTCTTCTTCCGGCAGAGGCATTTCGAGCCCCATCTTCCGCTCATGGTAAGTGACGCCGGAATGATGCGTTGTTCGCTGCAATTTTTTGGCCAGGTGGCACTATCAAGATCCTGCAGTATTAAGTGGAGAACGGAATAGGCCTCAGTAGGGTGCCGCGCTAGTAATCGAATGATTGCGAGTTTTTCGACATCCCGACGAAGCCAGACATTTTTCCTTCGCACTATTTAGTAGCGTTCTATAACCTTCCACTACTCCCATTAATCCCGGTAGCCATTCAGAAGGGACCCCGCGTAGTAGAACCTGGTAATGGTGGCGAGTGTCCATAATATTAAGCCACCTTCCCTTCTCCGTCACCTTGATCAGCCCCTGCAACTGGTGGCAAAGACAAAGAACTTAGGGATTTATATTATACATTTAGGGTCGGGTCATACTTCGTTCCGCTGGAACTTTAGAAAATTAATACCACGCCTTTTTAGTCTCTGTTGATTGATCCTATTGGTTAATGCTAAAAATCGCTTTGTTTCAGATCCTGTCATTATGTATATTTACAGGGGCATAACACTTTAACACACTTCTTATTGTCAGGATAGGCCTATAAACAGAATTTTCCATGTTGCAGTGAAGCTAGAATAATTCAGCCATGTGCACATGATTACAGAATTCGTTATCAATTCAGTTCTCCAATGATGCATGTTCGATTTCAGAGTGACTCCTCTCCGGCTTTCATGGGAGCCCCCGTAGATAAAAAAAAAAAAAAAAAAAAAAATGAGGAAACTTGTAAAATTACGGTGTCCAGACTCCAGAGGCAGTGGCGTGGGAAGGTTTCTGAGGCCGATACTCTCAGTATCAATATAAATATGAATACCAATCTGCAAAACGTGTCACTGAATATTAGAACATTATAGAATTTTTATTAAAAATGTGTTGGTCAGTTTGAGTCATCAACCCCCCAATGATTGAATAAGAACCTTTACCGTTAGTACGCACTGTCCTGAAGTGGTGTTAATCTCTTTCAAAATCATAAAATAATCAAGACTGTCCAAAATCTTTTCAAATTAATGTGCATTCCACTTCAACATCGAAACTGGTTTTCCCCTCTTCTTCGGCATACACCTTTGAGCATTTAGCTATGCGTTTTAACACATCCAACTGTTCCACCATGATACCAAGTTCTTGCTGTATTTATCTGCTAGACTTATGACATCTCTTAGATGTTTGGGATAGGTCCAACACAAAGAAAGGGTCCATTGCACCAGTGATCGTTCTTTTCGATTTTGCATTTTGAGCGTGGGTCGCCTCGGCTTTTTACAATAAACTACATTTTGCGCCGGAAATACTACTGCATGAATTGAGCCAGAAGTGACGAAGTATGCTATGTAGTAGTAACCAGTGATTCCACATCAAAAATTCAAGATTTCCCTGGAATCAGCTCGATTTCTGAAATTCACCAAAAGCACTAGATTAGGTAACTACCTAAGCATCTGCCTCTTGCAACGCCGCCAGTACAGCATGCGAACGGTGCGGGGGGGGGGGGGGGAGGGTCCTACCCAATCAGAGAATCCCCTACATCGAAACATATTGCAGAAATGCATTGTGTTTCAAAAAGTTGAGCCAAAAAAAAGGGGAGGTCCGGGACCAGCCCTGGACCACCCTTGTATCGTTAGACGGTACCGTACCGGTAGCAATAGCCTCGAACTAATCCCTGATTGGCTGCACCCTTCGACCGAAATTTTTACATAAGGGCTTTCTATATAGGCAGAAATCGGAATCGGTAAGAGATCGTTCAACATCCAGCTTACGCGGACATGAGTCGTGTGTCCTAATGACAGACGAACTTGGTCATAATCAACGCAGCAATGCGCACCCCTGGCTTCCTGCATTGTCAACATGTTTCATTTGAGACATTCAAATATATATATAAATCAATTATATTGCACGCCCATCCATAATCCAATCCAGTACTATAGGACGTACGACAGTAGATTCCAAACAGACCAGGGGAAATCTCAATCTCAAAAAATTACCCAAATAAATTTCAACATGTCGAGGGCTTCCTGTCCACTGTGCTGTTAGAAAAGACATGTCTCCTCAACTGTCTCACACTAACCACGCGTAAAAGTCGGTAAGTGAGGTAACGGAAGTAGACGCGCTTCGTTGCGCTGCTAGGGATGTATCGGGAGCGGACGTGGCCTTGGGTGGTGACGGGCAAGCTTTTCATCGATTACCACAATGACCAGAGAAGGAGGGATGACCTTGCGGTAAGACTATAAATCCGAATCTAATTTAAATTTGAAACAGTTAATTCTGCATATAATTGATTGATTGATGTTTTGCTTCGAAGCCCGGTTCCCGAGCTAATACAGATGTTGGGGGGGGGGGGGGGGGCGTGAATACCCATGAAAGATAGATAATGTGGAAAGATGGCAAACTCCTCGAAAAAACGTGACTATAGGCCCCCTTTTCAAGGATGATCTGAAAAAACTGAAATCTGAAAAATTAAAATCAAACCTAACCTAAAACCTATCCTAATTGTGAGTAGGCCGCTGAAGCTGACGATATGAGGAAAACCGTTTCTACAAAGAGGGGGTATCACTCGTGTAGTGATAGACCATGGAACGAATATTGAGTGCGATTAATCACCGATTTCGTTCAAGTGTAATCCTGGCATATGAGTGGAATGAGACTGATGCGAGGTGAACAAAATCAAACGCTTGTTTCAACAATACTAAATTTGAGGCGGAGCCCCACTTGATGAACTTTCGAGCGGTGATTTTCAAGTTCTCATTAATATCGATAAACCGATTGTGTATCCTGTACTTTAATGACCCACTTCTGTTGGTTTAAAAAAAAAACAATGTTTTTTTGGGCAGTCGAACAGCTAAGCAAGAATTATGAATGTTCTCCATAAGTACAAGACTATTATGTAACCTTGACTCAATGTGGAACCGAAAACCGGGATGCAGCAAGCTATAAATATTTATGTGGCAAAGGACTGTTCGCAGTCTTGCTCAAAATTGCTTGCGCGAAGTTTATTGTGAGGAGATGATTGGTTTTTGGTTGAATCGTATTTACTTGTTACCGTATTTGCTTTGATGACTGAGGATCGAAAAATAAGTTCCTCAAAATGGGAACGTTGAATGATTTCAAAAACTTGGCTGATGCTACTTTTGAAATATATAGTGATCCCTGTCACTTCCAATCCCCCGTATAGTGACACTGCAGCGATAACAAGACTAAGTGGGCGTTCAACTATTGCGTTTTACCCATGGCATTACTGCTCGGAGAATTCCATGGTTGTAACCTTGGTCTGTCAGCTGTTTACAATCATGTATTCAACAGAGGGCGGAGTTGCGAAAAAGGAGTTGTGAATGAAAAGGCCAGCGCAAAACTGACAGCGATCGTTATCGTTTAACGTAGCAGGCCTACACCGTGAACAGTTATTTGGTGAATTTTAGGAATTCCGGACAACTCTGCCGCCAGCAATCGACTGTAAATACTGCAAACAATTGACAGTAAAAGTAGGTTGTATCATTTTTATTGTGCATTCATTGTAAATTCTAAGTCAATTGGTCACAGTGTTCAATATTTTGTTTTACCCATAGCATCAATCGTCAAGTAAGCCTTGTAGTATACACACCAGAAGAAATTTTAGGACGAGTATAAGATGAAGGTCATAGCGGATTCTATTGAGGAGCATTTAGGCCTAAAAGTAATAGGTTGGTATGTGTTAACGTGACAAAAGGATTAAATCGACGGGGATGATGTCTTAGCTGCTCGGCCCCGTGTCTAAACATAAACCATAATCATATGAACTCATACTGTAAAAAGCTTCTCTCTAAAAATGCTTTTCAGCTGTATTCAGTGAATGGAACTTTGTCCGGGTGAAACCTCCCAATGTGGTGTTGCAAGCACGGTATTGTTAGTATGCTGTATAGCGGATGGGACATCCGGTTATTGGCGCCTATATAAGTACGGTTTATATTATTATTATATATTTATTATATTATATAGTTTAGTATTATTATTATTATTATTATTATTATATTGTATTGAGCATAGATTCACAATACGATCGATCGGTAAAATAGTAGCAGAAGTCGAGGAAGGTCATAGCCTAGACTGTATTCTAATGAGTAGGTACACGAGCCTGCGTTATGAGAAGAGAGTCAGTGGATTATTCTGAGAGCCTCACAGAGATCAACGTAGAAGACAAATCTCAAAAGTTGACCATGTCTAACTACGTCGATTGCGATTGTCGATATTATGTTTTGTCGTCAGTGAGGAATATGTACTAGTCAATTGTTTTAGTATATGTATTATACCCAAAACGTGGCCGAGGGGTTTACATCATCCACTTTTTGGAGACTTCTTTCATCGTGACACAGTAAATTTTCCTTATTCTTCAAGACAAAACTGTACCCTCTCCCAACACGCACAACAGCCTTTCAGCCATGGGGCAGGGTCAGAACAGGTGGGGGACGGGGTGGTGACATGTCCCCCCACTTTTTCAAAATGTCGATTGAGCTTAAATTTTCAACAGTAAATTTGAAAATGTGGCCAAACCCCCAATTTGAGAGGCGGTGGTGACGCTCATGTTTCAGCACATATCTAGCGCATGGCTAACCAGACGAATATTGCCTGATTCGACCTCTTGCATCAGGATGGATGAAAAGAATACTGTCGAGACATTATAAGCCAACACCAGCGAAAAACAGCGGCAGCGATTCGTAATAATTTGCTAAGTACAATTATATTAACGTTCCGCGCCTTTTTCAGGGGGAAGGGAACCGGGCCGTGCCAGGTTGTGTGGTCCAGGGGCGAAGCCCCGCACGCCGGAGCCATTTCGTGCATTCTAAGGGGCCAACAAACACATTCATAATTACCAGAGCTAGTTCTTCGGCACTAAATTTACAAACTCTATTAAAATACTAGCTAACGTGGTAACGGCAAGGTCATAATATTCAATTCAGACGCGAATAGAGAGTAGGGTAAGGGTCCGCGTGGTACCGGGGAAACGCGATTCCCCAGGTTGGGCCTTTTTTTTAATTGGCGCAGGAGGGCAAAGGTTAAACCTTTGAAGAGGCCCTCTCGAGAAGGCAGTGAAAGAGCTATGAAGTAGTGAGAGACAGCTTTTTGATTCTAGACTTGAAAAGCTGACGGTTTGTTGAAGAGGCCAAAGCAGACAATGACAAAGCTTCCAAAGGCCAGAGGTTCTGACAACGAATGAGGAAGATAGAAAACGTAGCGGGCTGCAGGATGCACACATTGCTACTGCAACCAGCCTTGAACGAGTGCTTCCTCTTTGACTGCTTGCTGAAAATTCTGCGGTTGAACCACTTTGGGAGATTGAGCGGTCCTATTTGAGGAATATGAACAAAAGCATCTAATTCCACAACAAGATCCATTGACGAAGTTCCTGAACTGAGCTATTTGGTGCATCGGAGGGGGGGGGGGCAGACAAATACATGAGCTGGCAGAGGGAAACCGGGTCAGCAGAGGGGCAACCCGGGAAGAAATGTCCACATCGGGACTAGATCGTCTTGACTCCCCCCACTTAAGGGCCTGGCTACGCGCCTACCAGTCGGTGCTGGCTCTATCTTACAGGAATTGGTTTAAATCGTCCCCCGGTCAATGAACTTAGACACCAAAGTACGGCACACTTGCTTGCTTGTTCTCCAAACGGTGATTGTGTAGAATATATAGCACGAAGACCACTGCGGCGCAAAACGCGCAAAAATTCATGCGTGATTCTTGGACACCAGACTAAAAATTTGCGATCTATTAGCAAAAAGCCTGTTTAGGCATACATAAACCGTTAGACGTTTTAATTTTTTAACCTTCAAATTAATTGGGAGGGGGGGGGGGGAAAAAAGGAGCCTTTCATTTTTCTGCCCCCCCACTAAAAATGTTTGGGGGACATCCCCGCCCTCATGATCGCCCGCCCATGCGCGAAACGGTGAGACCAGCGTTTAAATATGAGAAATTTGTGAACAATATGATTCTGGTCATGAATAACGTTGAGCTGACCATACCTATAGTCAAGCTGAAGCCCACGCACTTGTTACTCGGGGTGGTCACTACACTCCTTTGAGGAGCGAGTCCACGATTTTATTTACGCCAGCAAATGCCAAGTTCGAAGAACTTCTAACAAGGCTAGTCCGCTGACTCGGTTAAATTCTAATAGAATTCGTGTGGGTGCATGTGTTCTTGCAGGAAACGATAGTAACATAAACCCTACTTTTGGTGAGGATCTATACGGTTTCGACAAACACCTTAACCAGGCACCCTCGTCTTGCTGCAACTACTGGCAAAAAAAAAACGACGGCGGCGCTTGCTCGACGTGAAATTCGATATTGACACGGTAATCGTTACAATGAGATGTCGATGTAGAATAGTCTGATAAACCACTGAGACGATTTTTTGTTGTGCATGGGGGCCATGTAAACGAACGCGTCTAATTATCAGTAACAGGTTATGGGCGATGCGTCCAATGTCTCTTTAATCTGTTTATCAGTAATCGTAGAGAAGCAGTACTTCAATATTTTGTGGCGCTCTTCTCCTTTACTCATTTGTTTTGACGTCTGAGAGTAAAATAGAGGCATAATTGCTGAAAGGAGGAAATGAAAATGCACATAAAACAACCGCTGTCGTGTTTTAGGGGCTACTCCTGGGGTTTAATGCTTTAACATGTGTCTCTCACGTCTCTGTAAGAGACGGTTTAGGGGAATAGCAAGCAGCCTTGAACGTTAAGTCACATAAACTATCATTGCCCAATGTCAGGTTGTACGAGATGGCGGATTTCATGGGCTTTGAATGTCGATTGCATAATTAATCGAACTCCTTCACTTGGGTCTTGAACCTTGAAAATAGCAAGGAACCTGACCCATCCTTTCGAGAGTACGCCTCATCAGTTTATGTATGTATGTATGTAATGTATTTATGTATGTCTGTATGTATGTATGTTGTATTTATGTATGTATGTATGTATGTAGTAATATATGTTTTAATAAGTACAAAGCCCATTAATGAAATGATTACACTAGATACCCCATATTTGTGTAAAACTATCGTATTCGTAATTTGTAGTCTAGGATCAGTTCACAGGCAGTCGTCCCCGGGATTGAACCTGGTGGGATCTAGCAATAGCCACGGGAAGAGCCATCGCTAGTAATCGTATAAAATTCAAATTGGCTCCACCACTCTGGACGAAACGATCCTGTTGTATGGTCATCTCAATTGAGCTTTGCTCCTGCTGTTTGTTTATGGTTTTCCTCCCCTTCCTTAATCCATTCAGATATGATGATTGCCTAATGGTTATTTACTGCTGTAGGCGATTGTTTGTTTACTGTGGTCAAAGCTGGCAATAAAAACTGTCGACCTCTGTATGTTGTTGTATGTTGTATGTTATGGTGATATGTATGTATGTCTTTATGTATGTATGTATGTATTATGTATGTATGTCTGTAATGTATGTCTGTAATGTAATGTATGTATGTATGTATGGTATGATAATGTCTGTATGTATCTATGTAAATCACAATCGATGTTTCAAACTTTTTTCTAAGGTCAAAGGTCGTCCTGTAACGTAACAAAAACTCAAACTTTTGGGGCTTTCTGTTGAAGTTTCTTCCCGTCGAAAAAAAGAGGGCGTCATGCAGAAAACTCAGTTACTATTGGAGGTTTGAACCCTCTAGTCGTTTACCAGCTTTCAGGCATATTTTACAGATTTCAATGTAGAAGGGCTGATGGGTAAAGTCGTCCGAAGGTGGGGGTGGGGGAAGGAGTAGCCAGTGCGGATGGCGAACGTGGGCAATGAGCGTCCCTTGAATGAATAGATATCTTGGTAACACGCTATACAAGTTTAAAATAAGGCACATGGTTGCGGTGTCCAAACCCGAAGTTCATACACTTTGTCGTTACAGCACGTTTGTTGAAGTTTGTGCATGTTATTGCCGCAAGATCGAAAAACATCCCATCATGCCATAATAACTTCTGGTCTCACTTGCAGAACCCGCAACAATCTTTGTTTTTTTATTGAATTCCACTTATTTCCACTTCGAAACCATTTAATCTATGTTCGATGAGTCTAAGTGGGTGGTAGGTGTTAATGTTACTTTGGTGAGAGAAAGTACAACAGACCGTCCCCTGCTAATTTCAACTTTAAACGATGAACAATGAAATACACGACTCCGGGTTGTTCCAAGTGGCCGTCATTTATTATCGCGTAATTGGATTCCGCTAATTTCTCTGCATTGGCTAATGACCAACTTTGGGAAGGCCAATAACTCCACATACGAACATCGTATTAAATGGGGTTTGGACCTATAGATATGGTTTCCATTTGTACTCGATATACATCTGTATATCCAAGTGCAGTTGTCCTTTAATACTGCCATCGTGTACAATGAAATTAGTTGAATCTATGCTCTACAATTGTCATCTTCTCCTCATGGACGTTCAACATTCAGATTGAATTAGCTTGAGTTCAATTGTCATTGACAGATTTCTCTTCAATCAGCACAGGTGAAAAGAGAGTATATAAACACTCATAACCAAACTTTCGGATTCTAGCACGAGTTGAGGAATTTTTCTGAATTTGAAGAATTTAGGACGTCACGGAGGGAGCGATGCGAGGCGCCCGCATTAATACCTACCAAATGATCTGAAATTTTTGCGCGTTGATAACATAACGACGATATCGCACCATAATTAAATTAAATTAGGCTTCCATATCCTATTATTCCATGAGGACATCTTTTGCGGGGATCTCCCTTGCTTCACAATGGGAATTTCGCAATACGCCCGATTAGGCCTCGATCAGCTAAAATTCGGGGCTGGCAGTCTGGGGTTTGTCTAATCTAAACTGTAATGAATAAAAGTTCAAAGTCAAGTCATAGTTCACATGGAAATAATGCTCTTTTATGCACTGGTTGAAACATTTTGGCTTGTAGTTTTGACATTTCCTCTTTTTCACCTGTACCGGTTTGAGGAAATTGTTGCATGATCCACATGGCAATGCTCTGTTTTCCAAGATTGTGGGAGTTGGTGTGAACCCTTAACATCCCTTCCGCACATTTTTACTTCTTGAGACTATCAACAGAAGGGGGGGGGGGGGGGGGCAGTGCGACCCACGGGGCGGGGGGGGGTCAAACCCCCCTGACTCAAGTGGACAACATTTTTTAACACAAAAACTTTCGTTTTTTGCAGTTCAGTGGGGGAGGTTTTGCAAGCTGTTATTTAGCCAATATTGCGCAACATGTGTATAACAGCAAGCATGTGTCACGTACCCTTAGAGGACAATGCAGAAGGAATAATTAAAGTGGGTAGTATATAGCTGGAGAAAAACTGAGTGCGTCAGTTCAAACACGAAGGTCATACGACCCCCTCCGTTACGGAGTGACAGTCCTTTGAAGTTTTATTCATGTGTATTGCGCAATATAGAAAAGCATCCACCATGCAATAATAAATGATTGTCCATACTTGCAAAACCTAGTAAACAATCTTGTTTTCTATTGAAATTCAACACATTATTTTCACTTCGCAAAACAGTTAGTCATTCTAAACAACTGCTTCCTCAAATTTTCTCTGGTTCGAATTTAAAAGATATGCCGTGTGATTTTTTACGGGTGATTCGGGGTCACAATGAACAGATGAGGGACAACAGTGTTTGGAACAAGACGAACCACGCTCACCGGCCATAGTTCCAAATCCAATGATTTGACCTTCATATCTGCCGACGCCTGCATGCAGTCGGATAGTGTGGATCAACATCCCCCCAATCTCCTGTTCCTGGAAGCAAGGCCCGCAGGGGCCACGAGAGTTTAGCTTCGTCCTGCGTATCATCATTGATGACAATGGCAGGCTGGAACAACAGAGGTTATATCGTGAGACTGGAAAAACTTGTATCCCAAACCCCCCCCCCCCCCCCAAACCCCATTTCAATACGATGTTCCTATGTGAGTTATTGGCCTCCAAAGATTGGGCCATTAAGCAGAGAAATTGGGAAAATCCCATGCGCAATAACGAATTACGTCACACATGGACACCACGGGAAATTATGTTATGTATCTCTTTGTTTCATTTTGTTGAATAAGTCAACATTTAGCAAAAGTTCTGTGTCTTTCTCTCACCAAGTAACCATCAACACCTACCAACCCACTACAGCAATTCCTCCTCCCATAGACGAAATGCTTTTCGAAGTGAAATGAATGTTTAAATTTCAATAGAAAACGAAGAGAAAGAATGTTTGCAGGGTGTGGCAAGTATGGACATCATTTAGATGCATAGAGAACAAAGAAGTTTGCAGGGTTGTGCAAGTATGACATCATTATTATTGCATGATGGGATTATGCCTTTCCATCTTGCGCAATCATCATCTTCACAATACTCAAACTTCAAAGGATTATTACTCTGTAAGGGAAAGTCGTATGAACTTCCGGTTTGGACTGACGCATTCAGTTTTTCTCCAGCTTTTTATTCACCCCTTTTAAGATCATTACTGCAGTGTCCTTTAAGGGCGGGTGACCTATTACTGAGAAGGCAGGGCCTGTTATCCCATATGATCTATACCAATCTTCACTACGTTCGCTTAATTTAGGACTATAAAGGGTTAAAGGAGTTTCAAATATTCCCTTTTGGGCAGTCTTTCGATTCTAATGATTGGAGCGAGGGTTTTACGTTAAGTAATCCACGTGGTGCTCGTTTCTGCTGTTTGGTTTCGAGAATGATAATGACATATTATTTGGCGTGTCGATATATGAGTACGTACTCATGAAGAAAATACGTGACATCACTTTGCGAGTACATGTCGTTTGGAAAAACAGAAGTGGTGGCGCTATTCAAGAAAAGTTTAATTGAACGACATCCAGCCGTACAAGTACAAAAACTATACTCCACCATACAGGTCGTTTATTTTTGTCAGTTGTCACAGGGTGATGAGTAACAGAAATGACATAATCATTTCTTTGAAATTAATCTTAGAGCATTGATGAGGAGAGAAAGAAATTTCGTCACTCTCCAAAAATGTAATCAACAAGCCATCATGTATTTCCGTCTACACAGCACAAGTGTCGCCAAGAACAAGGACGCCGACGGAAAAATGTTTGAGGGGAAGTTGTATCTATATTTATTATGTTGATTGTTGGGTTAGTAAATTGCATGAGCTATTGGATAGCATGTGCGAAAATAACACTTTGTGCGGAAATTGGCTACCTTTGATCTTTGCCTAAGTATAGTCGTTTGGAAGTTCAAACCTGACGTCCTGACCCCATATACTCAGTGTTCTACCACGTGGTCCCAGTATAACATCAAATAAATCGATAAAGCTCTCAGTACTGTGCTCGGATTTCGCGCTCCACGCTCGTGCGGTGCGCTTCGCGCACAGCATCGGTTGATTCTTCGCAGTGGCCAGAGGGGCCCTTTCTTCCCTGGACCCAGGGTCCCCCAGACTCATCGTTGTGCCACTGAGAAAAAAATGGCTTCGTGTGAGCTAACCTGGAGAACAAAGCAATTGCCTTTGTATGAGAAACATTGTTCCAGCAAATATGTCTATGCCACTCTAACGTTAGATTGCAGGGAAGAGCTGATCGTGTCACAGAATGTTAGACACTAAACTAATAGGATTCCTGAGAGTGTTACCCTAACTTGTTTTCCTAATCTTATTGATTAGTGTGTCTCACATTCTGTGACATAGCCGTACTCGAAAGCTGTGGAGACAAAATTCTAGGTAGAACAACCTGGATATGGAAAGTGCCAGTATGTGTGCATGTAGTATCAAAGCAAGAAGTGGAATCGCGTTCCATTATAGTACGAGTTGGGTCCATTTGTCCTTTTGAGCTATAGTTAGGGCGACTGATGCCGAAAGTCGGTTGTACATGCTCGCACGTAGAAAATACAAAAACATGACGTGTTGCATAATATTGTTTATCCCATAGTCACATAACAGCGTCAGTCTAGTATAGGCCACTGACCTATAATATTAGGGCCAGTGGTAAAGGGCACTGTATCGTTCGGTTTGCTGGTATGTGGTTGAACGGCTTTGGGATCAGGATCGGCAGACTTTAGTTATTGTTAAATTATCTTCCACGTTTTGTACCCTATACTGCCATATAGTGCCATCAAAATTTCTACCGGCAGACCGGGAATATGACTGTCAGTATCTGGAAGCATCGTTAACTGATTGTGGGAAATGATGTTCTTCAGAATTCTTTTGAGTAAAAATTGATTTCCTCAAATATCACCAAGATTTAATTGGCAAAGTTGTTTGTCCCGCGCTCAGCGGATCCGAGAAAAACATTTTGTTTTGTCCGAGGGCATCTCTCGTTCGTCGTCTGGCACGCCGATTGTTTTGTCGGTACTGCGTATTATTGACAATAAAGCCCAGTCGTTAGTTCTTAGTGCGCATGCTCACCACAGGACAGTTTAGGGAATAGACGGATTCGTTCAGATTCTCCCCATAGCAATACCGTTTTGTTACGCTTATTTTCAAACTGGGGTCACCACTATTTGGAAAAGTTGCAACCATTCATCCCATGTTTTCGGATTTATTGTTGATAAGTATGGGGGGAAATCTGTAAGTTTTGTGAGGCATGATTCGTAATTTTCGGCACTGGAGTTTCAAAAGAAAGATCGTTTCTTCTGACATTGTACGTTCATCGTCGAACTGTGGTCATTATTCCCCTATGACCTTTGCACAATATCATTATCATCTCATTACTGTTAACTGCCGAACTGGCTTATGCTCGTCTTTCCCTAACCAGGTAACGTGTTTTATTGCTGTCAGAGGCATCTAATCCGGGATGTGGATCTACTTACTTTAGGTGGCATGCTCACATTCAAAAGCTTAGCCGACCATGATTCGCTATCCCTCCTTATTACGTAGACTGCATGGGTACATCTGTCATGCTGCTGTCCTTCCTGCGAAGTCTTGTCATCACCAGGTCCCTCTTGGACGTCCTCTCATCCCCCATCCTTCCATCATTTGCTTGGCGGAGATGGTTTTGGTATTTTCTGTGGCTCTGGTAATGTTTCTAATAAGTATTGGTATTTCATTCTCTCGATTACTTTTAGTAGCATTCTCTCTTCTCCAACCATATTTCGTACCCAACCTGGATATGATGTTCCTGTATGAGATTCGCAACATCTTTCTATAGAGCCCGAAGCCCAAATCCTCCAGACTTTTCCCATTCTCTTACTAATTGTTCCCATGTTTCACATCCGTATAAAGATTGGACATCAAATAGCACTGCATCAACCTCTTACATTACACCACACATCCGCTTATTTGTCAGAACACCTTTCTCCTTCACAAACGTATCTTAGCAATTCCGATTCCCCTCTTAATTTCAGTATCACATCCACCATCTTCAGTCACAATCTGGCCCTTAAGTACTGAGAGGACCTCATTTGATCCAGAACCTCCCCTCCACATTGATGGTAACGATCTTATCATCTGGTTCTTATGCACAATCATAACCTTGGTCTTCCTAATTTCATGTACAGTCCAAGCACTTCACTCCTTTCTTCAACCTCATCCTCTCCACAATCCTCTGGAGCTCTCTTTCACTGTTTGCCACCATAATGCAGTATCATCAGCGTATCGAATATTGTTGATGTTTTTCCCTCCAATCTTTATACCATCTAGGTGCTCCATAATCTCTGAAAATGTCTTCTGTATCTGAACTAAACAATTTTCGTGATTGGATGCAGCCTCCGTGTCTAATGTCAATTTCTTCAGTGAAATCGTCATCCATTCTTACAACTGAACGTTTCATTCCATTATAGTTCTGAATACCGCAAAATCCTTACTATTCATTTGCGGTGATTCGGTAAGCGTGTTGATGAAGTTTTGGTGGTACACTCTGTCAAAAGCGCTTTGGTAGTCATGACAGCCAATAAATGTAGACATCTTGATTGACTTCAACATTTTGTCACACATGTTTCTTGGCGTCTCTTGTTCCCATTCCTGATTTGAAACCAGATTGACTGTCACTACTCTCCCTCTCAAACATAGTCTCATTTCCATTCATGATCACATGGAGTAACACCTTCAACACGTGGCTCATGATTGCCAAGGCCTGTAATCCGAGCATTCCACAGCCTGTGTCTTCTTAGGAATCTTCACAAACATATAGTGTCTCATGTATAGGATTTTTGTAGATCTTGCCTGATGTTCAATCTATCGAGGTAATTCATGTATAGCGCCACGGCATACTGCCAACAATGCAGTAAAATGTACGCTTCGTTAATTGAATACAGGAATATTTTTGTTCAACAGCTCATTGTCTATTATGTTTCCGGGTGACTAATTTACCAAGAACACGTGAGGCTATTGACTATGGTTCGCTTCTAACCGAATTTGGGGAGAAGGGAAGTAACGTGAAAATAGAGACGTTGTCTAATATGGCGTGTGTGGGTGTAATCTTGGCCACATGCAATAAACCGCACCAGATATGGGTACGACAGCCATACGCACATCCGCTGCTGGGAAGAGTGCCTCCAAGCGAGAAACCGGTATACGGTAACTGTTTATTGTTAGACCGTTCATTAATATTTCATATTATCACTTCAGGGCTAAAAATATAAATCTATCTCTAGACGAGATATCTCTCTCTGCAGATAAGAACATAGGGGCAACTACCAAAATTTCATCGGCATTCCTGGTGGACATTTGAAACCATTTGTAAATTGAAATCTACAAACACTTATTTTGATTTTCTGAGAATCTAGCAAATAATTTCTTGGTATTTCTACCTCATTTCACAAGCGGAAAATATGTCTGTTTTACTCATCATAGGTTTAAAGTGTCTGTATATGTGTTATGTTGTCGGCGGAAATGGATTTTAAAGAATTTTGGTTAGTGAGTTTGCTATTCCACCCGCTATTGTTGCTAGTTGCCATAGCAACAGTTGCTATGGTAACCATAGTGGCGGTTAAGAGCTATCTACTGAGGGGCACCCATTGGTGGGGTACCCATTGGTGCCGGGTGATCTAGCATTGTGTTAATGTTACGCACACCTACCAAGTTTCCGAAATGGTGCCCTGTCTCAGTATTGACTACGTGATGATACGCATGAACTCTACACGAACTATGCAGTGACAACGTCCCTTCAACGATGCCGTATACATTTGTTTGCAACGTCAGGTGACGGGAACAATTCTCGGTTCGTTGCCCGTTGTCTACGTGAGAACAGTGGGAACAGCTTTATTCAATTTGTTGTTGTTTTCCGTGGTTTTGGTCGTTCACTTTAACAATTCTTCATCTTCAACATTGTTGAAACTTTCGACTGCATGTTTTATTTCAATTAGTAACTCATGATACACACTTGCAATTCCTATATTGATTCCTCTTTTTATTACGCAATTCTGATTATTCCAAGAATCCAAGTGATATTTTGCATTACTGACTTTCGTTATCTTTGAATACAACTACAGTGAATGGAATTCCCTCACGTTCTCCAATGATTACGCGCTCATTCATGTTATTGTAGCAAGGCGGTGGTTATTAGGTAGAGGCCGTATGACTGTCCAATCACCATTTTGCGCAACATGTTGCTGTTGCGCAACAGTTTCCCAAACGCCTTGTGTCCGAAAATGTTGAGAGTGTATATACTGAGCGAAAACAGGAGGCAACATGTTGAGCAACTCGTTGCCAATAATTCACAATCCAATTCACAATTATGGGCAACATGTGTCCGAGCTCTAATGAATCATGTACAATAGATTGCGTCCAGATAGGTCGGCAACAGGTGTCCGGCAACTTGTTGCGAAACATGTTGTGCAACATGTTGACAGTGTTCACAGGCCGCGCCTAAGCTCTATATGTATAAAGGTCAGCTGACATGAATCCTAATCAACCAAAGTAACCCGACCTCCATGCTGGTTTTAAAGGGACACTATCGTCACATAACACTTGTAAAATATGGGAATGTCCGTTTTGACGTCCATGACAAAAATGTCTCATGTTATACAAATTTTACATTGACATAACCTATACCGGTACTTTTTCAAGAATGGGCGGGTTCGGAGTGGGAGTCATTCCAACGTGTCCCCTTTCAAGGGTATACTGCAGCAACCCCCTGGCAAACTGGCGAAGAGCCTTCAAGTGACCCCTTAAAAGCCCTAAAGAAACATGTGCAGTTTGCCATGCATATTCTAAGTGCAGTTTTCTAACAGTGCTATCATTTCACGAACAGTGGGAGTTGGAGAAATGTAGAGCCGTAAATAATTAATCACACCACACCGCACTTCCCTCGCCCTCCCCACCCCGCCATCAAGTTTTTTTTTCCATTGTTATCCATATGCAAAATAACCCCTAATAGCAAAATACATACTGATTACGAATTACCCATTTACTGTTCTCATAAACTTCAATCACAAGCGAGGAAATTAATTGCTAATATTTACAAGGTGAAGGTAATATTTACTAGTAATTACATGTTTCAGCTGGTCTATCTAATTTCGACCTACATTTGACATTCGACAACGTATGATAAGAATAGCATGTTGAAAGTTTCTCATGTCACGTTGTGTATCTGTATAGTTGACCTCAAATGAAACTCGCTGAGATCATCTTAGTGTGATCAACATGTATACTAAGCATCGACCCGATGATTCCTCCATGAAATAATTGCCGGTTCTGTCCATGTTATTGTGACCCCAAATTACCTCCAGGACCTTCGTGTTACCTCACTTCTTCGACACTCTGTATGAAGAATAAATAAATTACCAAGTAGGCTACGAGCTGTTTTTTTTTTCCTCTATCGAGCTATAACGTTTAAAAAGTTTTCACCTTTTGCCTTCTCATACGTCTATATAAATTTCGGCATCTACCATGCAGAACCATAACAGTCTTCGTCTCATCTCGCGTTACAGTCATGTCCCCCACAATGCTGAAGGTCAATAGTCATGTAATAGATTTCCGTCAAACTAGCACAGCTAGGTGAAAAGAGGACATGTCAATACCCCACACCCCGAATTTGGAGGTTCTAGAAGGTTGTCTGTTGAGTTGCAATTTAAGTTCAAGGCGCCTACACGGTAAATGCTGCTTTTTGCCGCCTGATAACAGAAATACGAAAATAGGTTTTCACTTAGAAATGGATTAGATCATCCTGTAATAGTTGTGAACAATTCGTTTGTTGCAGGGTTTTCGAAAGTACCTATTTTATCAGGGGATCCTGTGGATCCCCTGTGATGTCACAAGGTGAATTTGCAATAGCTGATTGCACCTTATCGGCTCACTCGGATCGTCTGGAATTCGGTATGGAGGTTTGGCTCCCCAAATGTATTAAATAGAAAGTACCGAAAGTCAGTCACAATTACACACCATTGGCCTTCAATAAACGCAAGAGCTCCTCGCGGCCGCGTAGCCACACAACCAACTGAACTCGGAGAGATGCGAATATCAATGCGAACCCTTTTCTATTCTCTGATGTTATATTTTCTTTTTAAGACGGTCAAAGTACGTGAAAACCGACATGCGCCACTAGCAATGGTTTCGTGAAATCGAGAACATTCCAGAATATCGCAGCAACAAGCGCGACGTCAGCAGCAAGTCCCAGATACCGTTTCCTGACTACGCGATGACAGATGCATGAACTGTGAACGAACTCCTCTAATATGGACTGACAGCGGCCAAACAGCGTAATGTGATATTCATCTGTCAACTCAAGTCAGGTGACTGCAACTGGTATTTTGTTTGAATATTAAGCAATTCTGATTTCCGAGAATCCAAGTGATATTTTGCAATACGGCCTTTCATTTTCCTTTATAGTACAGGCTGCTGTGACTGATGCAATATAATGCCCACGGATGTAATGTATGAATGTAATGAATGGAATCATCACACGTTCCCAATGATTACGCATACGCATACATGTTATTCAGTTCAATGCGTTTATAGGTCATGTGGCGCAATATGCTATATGGCTTAGGAAGACTTCCGTGACTGAACCTATAGTGGAACAAGACATCACTGTCTCGACTGCAGGAAATACCTAGCCGTAAGTACATGACAGGCAGACGGTTAGTGAGTGTACATAACCTCTGAGTGTGCTATTTTGTGTAAGCATAGAAGTCGAATTAATTTTCAAGACATATTTAAGTTATCAAGATAAGTCAGACGTGCCTAGTCGCGTCAAGTTCAAACTTGGCAGTCATGTTTGGTCTGTAGATGGAGCCATTCGATTTTGATGTCAGTCAGGAGTTAATTCCGGGGAAAAGTGGAAGCTCGTGATTTTCCATAAGTAGGGGATCAATTTCGGCAAAAAGTTTAAACTTTTATAGTTTTGCTAATTCCTCACGATAAGTGCATGGATGCTATATTAGTTTCCGGGACAACATGCCTAGTCAGATGAAATTCAGGCTCAGTCCAACATCAGGCTCAGTCCAACGTCAGACTCAGTCCAACATCAGTTTCAATCCAACATCAGGCGCAGTCCAACATTCAGGCTCAGGCTCAGTCCAACATCAGGCTCAGTCTAGTCCAACATCAGGCTCAGGTCCAACATCCTGGCAGGTGAAGTGGAATCTGGTGTGGTGTTTCCCATCATGGATTCACAGCGCGCTATTCATTTAGTGGGGAGGGTCATGTGGGGGGAAAATGCAAACTTCTAAAAAAATAAGAATTGTATTTTGGCCACGGAGCTCCAACATGTCGGGCAGGATCAAAGTCAAAATTGATGTGCTTCCATTGCACGCTTTCTTTAGTAGGGGATTATTTTGGGGGAAAAGTGGAAACTTCGCAGTTGGCGAATTCCTAAGGCATTGCTATTGGATCCTATTATTGAGTTGTAGGGGGGATTTAGGAGGAGTTGTTCCAGATTCTCATTAATCCCCCCCCCCCCCCAATTGCCTGGTATCGATGCTATCACTTCAGTTCGGAAATTTACTCATCTAAACGGTAATGTCCAAAGAACCACTAAGTCTTTTGGCTTTCTGGTTATTTGATTTTATGATAATTGTTAATCCGTTCTAGGGATTATACTTATCCCACTTAAATGCGGCTTTGCAGTTTTGATTACTAATGGCAAAATTGTAAAGATTGGGAATCGTCTCAAAAACCCCGTGAATAATCGACTCTTGCCCAATTTGCTGGCATCACCGGCAAAAGTCATTCCAAGTATGTCTGAGAATACATTTCAAACACTATCCTAGCTCTCATATCATAACAGTAAAAAAATCTAGTAGATTGTAATTGGGTTATGATGGGCCACTCTTGGTTATATTTATTTAAGAGGCCAAATTTGTCTCGCAACACTCGCGAATAAGGACGGATACGTTTGCGAAAAACCAATGTCCCACGAATAGCGGATGGGAATTTCGCATGAACTTACCGACGATATACCGTTTCGATACCGAAACAATATCGACAGAGAGGTGGGGAATATCGTGAGACGAACCTCATCTTCGGAATTTTGAAGGTGGATTGTCGTCTCTTGCAATTGCCGTCGCCGTCGTTTGTATGATGTCATTTGGGTTCGGATGGAAGACCCAGTTCAAAATGAAACGTGATTACATTCATCTTACAATACGTTGAGAGCTAAATTATATCTTAAGGGACAGGGGACAGTTACGTTCACATAGTCCCGTTGGAAATACAAATGTTTACAACGACATTCACTCCTCAAAATGTGGTAACTAGCACACCTACGCCGGTGTTGTGAAGAAAATTGAACAATCATGTGTATAATCTGCACAATTTGTGTTATATTTTACACAGCCCTCACTAGATTTGTGTAATTTATGAACAAGCACCGGGATAAGTCTGCTAGTTGTACAGTGTTGTGTAATTTCTACACAAACTTTTGACGAGTGTTTGGCCTCGTTGACACAGCGGGCCAAAACATGTATTTATAGGGATATTCCCAAGTTCCACCGGTTCCAGTCCTCCCCGTTCAGCTGCCTTAAGCCTCGTATGACAAGGGGGGGGCGGGAAAACCATTGGCAGATTTGCCTTTTCGCAGATCGCCTCTGCACAGCATTGTGGTCTAGCTCAGGGGCAAAATATAGGAAATCTGGGGGAGGCCCCAACTAGGGGAATTTGTTTCTTCTGGCGAAAAACAGCACAATTTTAGTCAGTTCGTCACGATAAAGATTGGTAAAAAATTATCAAGGGTAACATAAAACTTTGAGAGAATATTGCACAGAAAATGAGAAAGATAATTGAAAATTTACAAAAGTATTCCCGATAGCATGCAACACAAAAATGACCACCCTGAAGTATCCCGGCAAGCATCAAACCTATCCCAGAGTGGCACAGCAACATGCTATTGCGAAAAGTCTTAGGAATAGCACCGCCATGCAAGACACAGAGACCATCAGCATCATCACTCTGTCACTAGTGGTTTCAATAACTACTCTCATTGTTGTCGGTCCAGCTGAGTGAAAGGCCGAGTGCAGGAAAGGTCGACTTGACGCCAGCTAACCTGAGCTATGGAGGCAGTGGATTTCCTATAGTATGTGTGCCTCGCATTCCCGAACACTCCATGGCCGCACGAATCTGCAACTTTTAATAAACGAGTAAATTCGATTCGCGCGAACTGTGAACAAGTCGAGAAGTGATGGGGGCACGAACAGGATGGTGCACAAGTACACGACCCATGCAGGTTATAGGAAACCCATATTTGAATTGGTACAATTGGTCATGTAATATGCCCTGACTTCTGGTACTTTGTATCCATTGTCATAATGGACGCTGAACCACCGTTCGTATGTCAAACGATCCGATTGCGCCAAAGTGTCACAAAAACAGCTATTGCAAATCCCCTTGTCAGCTGGTGATTCACGGTGGGAACCGCGGCGGTCCCCTGTTTTATAAATTCATTGTAAAACACAAAGTTTCCGGAACCCTGTGTAAACAATGAGGAGATCTTATATGAAAAATATGAAAAAAATCCATCCATTCCGAATGCATTGGATACCTTTTTCCGTCTTGTCAAGGTCAAAATTGCAGCATTACTCTGTCTAAAGACGACTGCCACCTCCCGATGACGGCCTGCGCCTAAAGTCCTTCAAAGAGTTGAATTTTTGAATAGACAATAAACATAATTATAAATAAAGGGTTGTTCGTTATGATGTTTTGATATGATCTCTTCCACCTGTGTCAGTTAAAGAAAATCCAATAGACTTTGAACCGTTGGACTGAACAAAGGGAAAATCCGGACCTCCATATTGGATTCAAATCGGCCTATATGTTGTGAGATGATACACACAATCACAGTGTACTAGATACTCAGAGGTCACTGGAGAAAAATGGGCTAATATTGTCATCTTCAAATTACATATACGCTAACATCTCGATGGATTGTGACCCAATGAGGAGCAATAGGATCGGGGTGATTTTGTTGTTTCCATTTAGAGATACGTATAGTGTAAGTGATGCTAAATTGCATGAAAGCAGCAACGATGGCGCAGTTTGATTGATTTCGATTTGATTTTATTCCTAGGGCCAAGGGAGCCAAGTAAGGATCATCAAAACAACCCGCATTCGCCGTATAGGCCGTGGATGAGGCACCGGCGAATCTCGCCTCCTCCTCTCGACTACCGGTAGTGCAAGTGAATATCGAGAAGGGGTAAACAGGGGCGGCGCCACGGGGGGGGGGGGGGGGGGGCAGGGAGGGCGGTACCCCCCCCCCCTATGGGTTTGGGGCCGCAAAAAAATAAAACATCGACAGAATGATTGTTTGTAATGCACACGTATCGTCGGGGGGGGTGGAAGTGTCAAAAATAGTATCCAACGTAGGTATTTCTTCGTCTCATCGAGACTCAAATCGAGACTCAAACTGTTGGTAATATAGCGTTCGAAAATGTTAGCGTTGTCACCAGGGCCGTAGCGAGCAATAATCTCATGCCGTCGGCAAATTTTCGGTCTGTCGGCAAAACAAGGAGAAAGAGGGACGGAAAAGAAGAGCGAAGAGGAGAGGAGGAAGGAGAAGAGGAGAAGAGGAAAAGAGGAAAGAGGAGGAAAAAGAGAAAGGGGAAAGGGAAAGGAGAAGGGAAGAAGGGAGTGAGGGGAAGGCAGGGAATGGGAAATGGAATAGAAAGAAAAAAAAAAAAAAAACGGAGCAGACTTATTATCGGAATAGGTTCGACTTTTGGCTCTTCATGTAATTGACCCATTCAGCGCCGACAAGAGAGTGGAACGTCGGCAAAAAATAGCTAATGGACGGCCAGGGTTAGCCGTCAGCAAGGGCGGCATTTGGTTGGCGTTGGGGGGACGCCAGAGGAATACCATCTAAGCGGAGCACCACCACAGGTTGGCGCGTGTAGCGTACAAGAAAATTTTTAGTTTGCCAGACCCCCTAGATTGCAGGAAAAACGACACTTCCCATGCTCCTGGGACATCAGCAGCATTCCGAACCTTGATAACAACCTGTTTTTTATTGCAGGGAAGGTTCTCCAAAAACCTTATCCCGCAATAGGGGATACAATTTCAGGTTTGCGTTGGGTTGTGTGACATTCTGAAAATACGATGAACCAAGTTGAGGTTTCAGTCATGAACGGATCAATCGAAATGGACAATGCCAACCACCAGCACGTTCGCGCGAAGCGCGAGATGTTTGCAGGATCCAATTTGACCAAATATCGACATTGCACTGACCACTTCTGTTTAACCATACTTACGATAGGGCAGCCTGAGTTTTTTTACTAAGATTACGGCCCCCGTTTTTTATCTTCTTTGCGAACCACAAGCGCATGGGAGGGGAAACATTTCTACTTGGAGCCAGACTTGTGTCCAAATGAGTAAAACACAGAAGTTAAAACCGCAACTGCGCGGCGAAGCGTTGCAGCGCGGGAAAATTTACAACTTTGGGATTCAATCTAAAAGAAAAGGCAATATTTGGATATAAACTTGTCGTCACCAAAAATTTTAATCATGTATTTGCAACGAAATGGTGGAGTTCCTGGCCGAATCTTCGATGGGACTATTTTATGGGGTTTTTCCACCCGCACCGTTGCCTGCCCCCTTAGTATTGTGCACCGTACACGCAACCAACTTTCAAAAAAGGGGTGGCACCCATAAATTGACTGTTTGCCGATACCTCTATTTTAATTTGCGATAGACCTATGACTTTTTGCCAAAACCAAATCATAGGTCCGCGCCAGGTGGTAGATATGCCTCGATCGCCCAACATTACTTCCCCTTCAAAGACCACAGAAGTTTTACACTTTTGGGCTTCCATCAAACATTCCAGGCAATATTTGGACTTCACTTTGGCCAGCCCTTTCTTCCTTGAATTTTGAATCCTGTCTTATCTGACACGATAATTTGTGGCGTTCCCGGGGTTGCATTTTCGATGCGCACCGTGTGCCCCTCATGTGATAGTATGTGCACAGGCTATTGGCCCCTCAAACTTTCAACGTGGTCGCACCATAAATAAATAAAAAATCACAGCTTTCCGCCAGGTGGTAGACTTACCTCAGTCGCCTCAACCTCCTTCACCTCCAGATAGCGATTCGTTTGACACGTCCCATGATGGAGAGATACACCTTAAGCTGGTGAATCTAGTCTTATGTAAACGAAAGGGATTGGAGGAGAACCCCTCTTCTCATTGATATACTGAGAACAACCCGATTAAATTTCAGGCCTTTTTTGTTGAGGGAACATCATATATCTGCAGAAGGCACATCCTATGTCTGAACACTATCGACACATGAGATACTCGCGCTCTACATCGCGCAAAACAAAAATTTTCGAAAATGGAGCCGCAGAATTCCCTCAACTCGATCATTTAGGTCATCATGCTTTGTTTTAAACCATGGTTGCTGATGGGATATGTCGATACAGTGTCATAGAATAGCAGTCGGTCTCAAATATTTGGGGGTGACAAATGCATAGCGTCCCCCCCAACCCAAATATTGGGGGGACCGGCCGTCCCCGCCCCGCCCGTCCCCCCCACCCCCGGCCCCCCCTGACCTCCACCCAACCATGAATCGCCGCCCTTGGCCTGTCAGTGTACTTAGAGTGACCGAGTCTGTCGGCCATTTCGGCAAAAGGGGGAAATGAAGCGTACTTAGGCGTTGGGGGGGGGGGGGTTTGGTGACAGTCTTTTTTTTCATGAGTTTGTCAGTTCTTTGACAGTTTTTGTTTCCTATTTGGTCCCCTATAGTCCAGAGATTACATTATTATCGGAGCCATTTTGCTGAAAACAATTAAGAAAGATTTCCCAGAACTTAACAATGCAATATTCGATTTAAGGCGGGACATCAGCAGTGGCAAAAGTGCAAAAGTGGAAATATTGTCTGGAATTTGTACTAAATGACTGAAAATTTGATCAATTGCCCCAATTGAAGTGTCCAAATTTTTTCGCGGCTTCGCGCGCAGTGTGTATCGATGGTCTCCTTCATACCCGCGAGCTGCAATAAATCGGTTCATTGTTTAGGAATTTCTGGCAGAATTTTCCCGGCTTCCAAATTGAAAGGGTCCCCGCGTACGTGGTGAGCGGGGTCGAGTAAGTACGGAACGCACCAATTTTTTTTTAACGAAATTATTGCACCAGATTGCATCTGAGGCGTTTTCATGTCAAATTTCAAAGGGGGGAGGGGGACCCCCCTCCCCTTAAAACCCCTCCCCCAATCAGTCACCATTGCCGGTCCGTCGGCAAAACATCATCTCTACACCCCAACTTTAATAACCCTTCGCTACGCCCTGATATTTTACTGGTCTTGAGAACACTGTGGCATTATGAGCCACCGTTAGGTGAAAGGACTCAACTTAACTTGCAAACTTCGCACGCCTTCCGGCCTTATGTGTGACCACGGGCAATGCGTGCTCACTCCGCCCATGGCCGATTTTTACGCCTTAGATATCTTCGAATTTGAAAGAGAACGAAAAGTTTTTGCAAAAGTAGCTGCCTACTGTACAGAACGTAGGTACAGTTTCATTTATTTTTTGTCGGGGTATCGAAATGAACGTAGGACCTGCTGGATAACTTGCTTGCATGCATTGTAATTTTTTCCAGGAAATTTGAGGATTTTGTCAAAATCGTTTGACGTAGCTACTACACTTACAAAGTGTACCAAAGTGGCCACCCATTTTGCATCTAAGCAGTATTATGACTCAAAAAATCGAAAGGGGGGGTGCGATTTTTTGACCCCATCCTTTTTTTGGACACCATGTCAGGACATCCATGCCCAAAATCTGCCCAGCTATCGTGGAAACCCTCGGTGCCGCCCGGGGTGTAACCGATCTAAACCTGCTCCCGGGACCGTCCTTCTACGTCCTCTACGAAGACGATTCTGGGACTCCAGGACTCGACCACTTCCAGCTTCTCGGAACCGGGAGCGAGCGGAAGTCAACGTGATCTCACAGCCCGACTGACGAGATTTATTGCAAAGACCCCGTAACAACAGGGTTGTAGTCGCGAACGGAGTAGGCCGAGGACCGAGGACCGCCTCACATCTTGAGTGCTAGTTACACTGTAGGTTAGGTATAGCTGGGTCTCGGTTTCTCGGTCTCGAAAGTCGAGCCGGCCCTTAGAGAATATTCGAGATGCGAGCCTAGTCCTTGACTACATCCCTGTGTAACAAAGCCAGTACCCCACGAAAGTCCAACTGCAATTTACAGCGGAACCATGAAAGTGATGACCGAGATCTCGACACCGCAAAGTTCTGCGAGTACAGTGCGTGGAAAACGCGCGGTGACTGCTGGGAAATCGAACCCGGCGGTTGGTAGAGCGTCACTCATTACTAGTCGTCGTTCAAGGACTCGATGACTCATACGTGCGATCCTCGCAACCATCGAACGTTGATAGCTACAACTACTCCACCTACAGATCCAGGGTATAACCCCCTACATCAGGGTTACACCACTGATTACATATGTAAAAACAACTTGTAATTGACCCGTATGCCAGGGCGATTATCAAAGACACAATCGTCTAAACATTTAGACTCACTCATAACCACTCTGCTATTCTTCTGCCATGGATAATCTCGTTTTGCTCCAGTTGAACATCCACCGTTGGTCGAAACGCCACCATCGTTGAAGCAGAGCCATATACATCAATCCTGGTAGGTTCACCAAAAGCACGTCTAATGTAATGCTTGAAATTGCGTCCATGATGGACCAGGAATGACAATGCATAATCTCGCGGCAAACGTGTGAGAAAAACGAACATTTTTTGCGAAAAACAAGAAAAGCCCAGTGTTGGAAAACGACGGATGAGGGAAAAGAAGAAGAGTATGGAGATGGTATAAACGTGACGGACAATTCCCACCCGGACAATTTCCACCGGACAATTCCCCCTCAACGGAATGTTAGGGGGAGTTAGGTCAAACGGGACCCTAAATTTAGACCCTAACCCGAATTATGGACCATGAAAAACATTCCGTTTGAGGGGGATTGCGGTGAACTTGTCCGGGTGGAATTGACGGGTGGGTGTTGTCCGGCAACCGGTTGGATAACACCATTATATAAGGCGGAATTTGCACCAGGAAATTCAGTGAATGTGTGCAAAATGAGATTCAGAACGTACTAACCATGACAGAATGTACAGAAATACAGAAATGAATCATGTTAAAGGAATGGTATGTAACAGATTTGCTGTAAACTGAGTGGCACAGGGGAGGGAAACGAGGCTGTCAAAGGTGAACAAACAGAAAGCACCAAAAGTGAAGTCAATTTTACATGACCATTGACCTTAAATTTTTCCACAGCAAAACGACGGTCGGTGTACTTGGTAATTGATTCTTAGCGCCCCCTAATGTGGGAATTTGTCTGTGGAGAATTTATCTGTTTTTTGCTACGTGATGAATTTGGGCATTTTTGCGGAACATGTCAATCAGTCAATAGGCGGATTGTTATAATAGTGTTTCATGTGGTTGTTTGATCTGACTATTTATGTTCCCATCATTATCCGGACCAAGTGAGGTTGAGGGGTGGTATGGGTAATAGCCTTAACCGAACTTGGAACGTGCCTAACATCAGAATATATGTTGCCTAGGTATGACCAACTTCAAAGTCCTGAGTGATATATTACCAATATACATATATTGGTATAATTACGTACCAAATTACCTGTACGCCGTTTGGAAACAGTAGCCTGCTAAAACGGGCGTTTGACTTCGTCACCTCTATCAGTTTTCATACACACATTGGTGATGATGATGTGATGACGATGATGATGATCATAAACGTTCAATATTTCATAGCAGTCTAGTAGTCAATTGGGACAACTTGACTGTATCAGATTGATCTGTCCCAAGTCGTACATCTTACAGTCCACAATGCAATTATCGTCTTGCCGGAGCTGTAACGTTCCCATTGATTGTAGGCTGGAATGTGCATCCCATCAAAACATTCTGATAGCGGCTTCTCTACTAACGGTCGTCATGATCATTGATTGGATATTGAGAACAGCAATCTCCCGGGACTGCGGGTGAGTTGATACGAGTCATCTCGCCTGATGTGACTCCTGGGAACATTGTTGGCACACATCGTTGATAAGCATGTGATCAGTTTGTGAGAATAGTGGCTGTGTCCTCCCTGATCTGGCTCCCTCTTGCATCAGTCTCGTCTCGCCCATTGGAGGGGAGGTGGTGGGGGCTGTGGTTCAGACCCCCCACGAACCTCAAGTGATCATCGAATTTTTAACACCAAAACTGTTTTTTGCAGTTCAATAGAGGTTTTGCAGCTGTTAATTTTTGCAAATATTACAACAGCATGTGTCCTAGTGTCCCTAAGTTGTACTCATTTGCAATCGGAAGTGGTGACGTCATTATGAGGGCGCACTTCCCTTTAGTTCCACCCGCCCCCCCCCCATCCCCCCCCCCTCAACCCCCATTTTCGCTACCAATCTTGCTGAAGTTATTATGAACAACCGAAGTTGCTGCCATTTCCGGCACAGGTTTAATCAGGATAGGATGAAGCATGGAGATGAAGGGCCGTGCGAGGACACACTGAAATACAAAAAAAGAAAAAGCAGGTTCAGTTTCCAATGGGGCTCTATGCGTGAATATCTATTCTCACCTTGGATTTCAAGTACCTGACGAAATCTGTTTATAATTAATGTTTGAAGAATTATCGAATTTTATTTCTGGAAACTGTCATTCCAAGTGACACCGACAGTGGTTCCGGAAATTCGGTAAACACCCTGGAAGTCGAGTGACGAGCACAGACTTGTCGTGGTGTAAAGACTCCGGACACGGTGATTTTTCTCATGTCGTATTACTGAAGCCGTAGCAACTCCCAACTGTCTCACAAGATTACATAGGGATCACGTACTCATTATACTCACATACCAAGTATAACTCAATCCATCCAGGTGAGGGTCTTTTTACACGTCTGAAATTAGTCAAAATATCATTTTTCACAAATTTTATTCCATTTTCCGCCTAAGATGGCCTTGGATCAGACCCCAAAACAATAGGGATAATGTACTCATTATTGGGAACCCATATCCCATGCCAGTAGAGTTTCATCCAAGTGGAATTGAGTTATCGTGTTAACGAGCTAAAATTTGCCAATTATCAATTTTTTCATTTCCAATTTCCCCCCAATTCCCCCCAAATCTTACCACAGTCTCATCAAAAAACAATAGGGTTCTTGTATTCTCCATAAGACGAAATCTGCATATACCAAATTTCATCACCAACCGGACCATGTATCCTGGATTTATCGTGTTACCAAGATTTTCATACTTGATCACTTACTTCTCTTGACCTCAGATGACCTTGGACCTGAACCCAAAACAATAGGGATCATGTACTTGTTACGGGGAACCCATATACCTATACAAGTTTGAACTTCACCCATCCAAGTGGGGTCGAGTTAATCGTGTTAACAAGATATAGGCTCACACACCCCATCGACAACACACCACACACTTTTTGGTGACAAGTTGGTCAGATGGCGGAACCTTATACAGTGTGGATCTAAACACTACCAAATTGACTCACGCATGCCTCATTAGCCTTATGATTCGCGAGCATCTATGTTATGTACCGATCATCGAGGTAAAAGGCCTCAACAAATTGCCTCCATACATGCTCTTTAGAAGCACTGTTAAACTCATGTGGTTGATTGTGGTTTGAAGTTAATGTGTGATGCTCAGTAGAGATATGCTGTATGATAAGCATAAGCCTGTTCACGGTTCGAGGCGCATGCTCTAACTGAATGTTTGGGGTCATAGACGAGATTCTCACCAGAGCGCCATCAATAAGGCCTGTTTTTTAAACCTGTCACCACTATTTAAAACAAATTAAAACAATTCCTACCGTGTTTTAGTATGTAATGAGGCCGGGGGACACTATGTAGGCTAGAGCTTTGTACTGTTAGGATGTGTGCAATTCCCGTGAGCCTATTCAGTGCCACTATTCACGTCGACGGCCAGTGGTCCTCTTTGACACAATAGCAGTATGATCTCATTAACTGTATCCGTTGGAGGGCTAGTCAGACGACCCAGCGACAGGTGCATGAAAATACGGTACTCTCATTTAGTTTATTGCATGATCGAGCAAGTTCTAGACGACTCCTTTGGTCCAAATCGGCCCCAGATATGAGACATTGCCTACTATTGAGCATCTAGTCCGCGCGAAGTTTTGAGCGAGTGCACAAACTAAAGCAACAGCTTGAGGCACGGGGCGCTGCTGGGTAGGCTGCTTCACCCATAGAGACGAAACCTTTGAATTTGTATCTTCTAAGACTTGACAGGAGTGCGGGAGAGTGGAGGTTCACACAAAGCGTGTGTGGAGATAGAGGCGGGGCCTAACTACCCCTGTCCCTTCTCAAAATCAGATGACTTATATGCAGTCATGACAGTGTGTGTGTAGTGGTGTGTACGCGTGTGTGCTGTGTGGTGGTGTGTGCTGTGTGTGGAGGTGCGTGAGTGTGACGCCTCGTCGTGTTAACACGATAACTCGAACCCACGTGAAGGGATTCAGGTTCATTCCTTGGATAGGGTCCATGATGAGTACATGATCCCTAATGTTTGGTCCCCGGTCCGAAAGTCATCGAGAGCAAGAGAGGCAAAGTCTAAAATCTTGGTTTACACGATTAAGTCCAAATGCCTAGTCCAACAGGTTTAAATTGGGCGGTGCAGCTTTCTTATGAGGAGTACATGAACCCCATTGTTTTTGTAGGAAACCAGGGGTCAGCGTTAGGATAAAATTGGATAAAATATGAAAATGGATAATGGTGGTCAAATTTTCGTCGTTAACAAGATACTCGATCCCACCCGGATGGATGAGCTAATACTTGGTATATGGGTCCCCATAATGAGTACATGATCCCTATATTCGGGGTTCAGATCAAAGGAAGCTGAGGTGCGAGAGAGCCAAAGTCGAAAATCTTGTTAACACGTACTACAATTGAGTCCAAGTGAAGTCTGACAATGCTTGAGCTTGATAAGGTCAGGATCCGTCATGGTAATCACTGAGCCTTTTGGCTTTTGTTTTAGTTATATTCGGTGGAGCACATCCGTGCAATCACCCGTAGCTGGCAGAATTCCTTTTATCACGTCTTAGTTGTGTTTGTGCATTTTGTTCAAGTCAAAGTTAAAAATGAAGAGTGTAAGTTTATTATTGCCCACGTAAAGAAAATCACATACTCGTACATTTACTTGAACCAGGGCATCACACGTAGGGAATCACAGTCTCGCACATGCAAAAATTCAAAAGTGTGACGGACATTGCCTTGATTGCTTTCTTTCAAACTGCGAAGAGAAACCCGCGGCCAAACTCTCGTTGTTATTTCTATGATAGTTCCTACGATTTTCGTATCGCGCCATCCGCATTGAGACATGAGGAGGTTGGCGAGTTTTGCGCAATATATCAATAGCCAGACCGCCTGTGGAGGCTATAAGGTGTCCTGTTGTTGTTTTTGGGATTTTATTATTTTAGGTTCTTTCATTGCCATAGCCAGTGAGGTGGGGGTGGTACGCAATAACAAGTGGTAAAGAACCCGTAATTAGGAAATGGAGCTCACAACAAGTGAAAGATTATGATGGTGCCTATATTGCACTGTTCGAATGGGAAAAAAGGCCGATATATTATTACTGATACAATTCGAATGCTATAGCTATGGACTAATGTAGTAAAACACATGAAAATGAAAAATAGGGTAGGGTGTTTGAACCGAGTTATGTTATTTACCAATGAAACGTTGCTATTATTATTATTATATTATTATTATATTATCTTTATTATTATGATTATTTTTATTATTAGTATGTATTATTGATGCTACCCATAGTAAGTCGCAGTGGGGGCATTGACGCTGTTTAGCAGAGTTGAGAAGAACGCATACCAGCCATTTTCTGGAGGTCTCGGCGCCGGTATAATGTGACAGGGATGGACAACCCTCGATCGGGAGTGGGGGGGGGGGGGGGTCCCAAAGCGATGAAGAACCAAGTTCGCGTAGGTGAGTGACAAATGAAATCGGGGCTCTCTAAACGTACGTCGTTCTACGCTTCCTTTCTTCATTACATACATACATATCATAATACATACTAAACATACATCCATACATACATACATACATACATAAATAAAGACAGACAGAAATAAATACTGGGAAAAAGGCGGCGAGAACTGCGGTACGTCATTTCAGCTATGGCCTGATTTTGTGCCCCCTACACCTAGTAACAGGGGCGGCGATCTGTACCAAATATTGGGGGGGGGGGGATATGAGGTCAGCACCATCTAAGCGGATGCGCACACATGGGTTTGGCGCAGTAGCGTACAAGGGGGAATTTTTTTGTGTTACAGGACCCCCAGTGCAGGAACGGCACTTCGGGGCCATATGGCAGTAAGCAACATCCCTAAAATTGGCAAAAATTCCCGAATGTTTTATTTCAAGAAACATTCTTGAGGGAAATGATCAATGTTTATTCTGTACAATTGGGGCCACGTCGGTGGTTGACGCGGTCGATGACGGGTATAAGGAAAATTTTCATTTTACAGAACCACAGGATGCAGGAAATGGCACTTACGGACCGCTTATGGCAGTGAGCCAACTGTCACGAGAATTGGCAATCAATTTCAAAATTCATATTTCAAGAAACGTTCTTGAAGGAATGAATCGAGTCTATTTCTTACAATTGTGGGTCTAGCGCCACCATCAGTGGAAGCATAGAGTAAAAGGAAAATTTTCGTTTACAGACCCCCCAGATGCAGGAAATGAACCGTTCCGGGCCGTATGGCAGTGCGCAAAGCATGGGAATTGGCAATAATTTTCAGAAATGTAATTTCAGAAACGTTTCTTGAAAAATCTGATCGATATCATACCTTACAATTGGGGCAGCATCCGCTGGAACGCGTAGGGTAACAAGTAAATTTGAGCCTTAGGAATCCCCCAGAATGCGGAAACGTACTTCCATGGTTTATGGCAGTAGCAAACATCCACCAAGTTACAATGAAATTTCATCTCAAGACGCCCTTGAAGCAAAATTGTCACTGGCTTATTCATACAATTCGCGCCACACTCGTGACGCGTAGGTACAAGAAAAGTAGTATTAGGAACCCTCCCCCCCCCACTCCCACCACCCCCCAGGTTGCAGGTAGTGCACTTCCCGTGACTTATGGCAGTCAGAAATCATTGATTGACAATCGATAGATTTCCGAAAAGATCATCGATGTTAATCCGTACATTTCTTCATCGTGGGTTCCATTTTACCAAGGCTATGTTTAGCGACTTCATCGAGAACTCTTCCAATTGGGTTGGACGCTGCGGCCCGCAGATTGAAAATTGCTTGAACATCACTATCATGTAAAATGTGTGCATTTTTTCGGGCATGGTATAAAAAGATTTGAGCCAGTCAGCATGACAAGTGGAGCATTTTTCAGATTTGTTTCCCGTTCAAATTGTTCGTCCAAATTCATCCGTCTCAGAATTTTCTCCCTTCGCGCCTTTATTTGACCTCCGACGTCAATCACGTAAAAACCTCCATACTGATGTAGCACGTACCATGCACTGTGGTGTTTCGTTAATATAGTTCATCTTTTATTAACAAAACAGGAACCAAAGCAGGCTGGCAAAGCCAGTCTGGACAAGAAGGAGCAGAAGTAGACTAAACGGTGGGCAGTGTTAAGAAATAGAGTGGAATTCCGGCAATGTTGTAGGGTGAGAAGGGGGGGGGGGGTGCTACATGAAATGTTTCCAACCCAACTTCTCCGTGTGGCCTACCAAATATGTTCACCACAATTGAAGGTGACAGTTGGAGAAAAAAAAACATATTCCCAGAATCGACACAGTTATGTATTAAAGAAGCAAGGGTATTATAAATGTAAAGGAAAGATAGAATACAGCCGCGCAGCGCGAAATTTTTTGTATTTCGGACTCGTAACGTAACATTTAAGGATGCTATGAGTGATATTAGGATGAGTTACACTTTTGTTATGGCGTACTGTAGTATGTTATAGGATTTTTTTTTTCACCGTCCAGCAAAAATATGGGGGGGGGACATTGATATAATGTTCCCCCCACCAAAAAGATTGGGGGGAAATGTCCCGTCCCCCCCCCCCCGTGATTGCCGCCCATGCCCTAATAAAACCTTATAGTAGGGCAAGGTTCCGTTGGGGGAGATCCTTGATCTATATCAGTTGTTGTATAATCAGGGATATGGTACGATATGCTGTCTAAACGTCAGGGTTCCGATCGGGCGGAAATGATGAACCGTTAGCTGCCTGTTTCTCGATCGTCAACTGCGTTTTTTGGGCAACAGGAGCGCCTCTCGGCAGACGATCTTGCTCACTGGGTTCATGTCGGTACGGGACCAGGTGGATAGGGGTAGTGCCCACGGCCACCGACACGGAGCAGGCGTATGGCTCAGCGATCAGGTGACCAAGATGCGCGGATATATCATAGAGTGGGTCAGGCACGACCCGGTTGACCTCCAAATGATAGCAAAGAAGGATTAGAAGTGGCGGGTGGAGGCGGCTAGACGATAGTACTTCCACCAGAATAAACGTGAGTGATGTGAGCGGTGGCGTTATCGTAATTATCTGTCAAGATATTCTCATGTTTCATGTTACAGCAATTCGAGCTATATAGAAGTTCCGCGTTCTGTATCGACATTCCCTAATTTCCCTTCGCAATATTATTGCAATGGGTAGCTTGTCTCTTGTTTGCGAGGAATGTTTTACGGAAGGGGGGGGGGGACTGGACCAGGACGTGCTAGGAAATTGCGAAGAGAGGGGTGATCGATGTTGTGATCGATTTGTGTACCTGTCCTCTTTGGCAAGATTTGTTTAATTTGAAGTGGCCTTAAACTGCCGATGCAATTATAGCACACCCGAACGTCTACCGGATTTGGAAATGATTTAACCCAGAGTTTTAGGAACCAGAATTGAAAAGCCTTCATTGCGGGGTGGTACAAGGCGAGTTATATGGGTGATTAATATATGGACAGATTAGTGTACATATGTAGGAAGGACCTTATCCGCTGTGTCTCACTCTTCAACAGAATACCCTCTTTGCTGGTTGGAGGACAAGTCCTAATGCGTGGGTTCTTGATGTACATTTCATGAATAACAATTTTGTGATGTTACAGAACGAATTTACTCATTATATCATTTGAAATATTTTTCTTAGGTGTTTTAAAACAACCAATCAAAATTTGGATTTATCCCGAGACGGAGAGAGAGTAAGAGGAATGTTACGCTGAGTTGACATTGGAGCGAGAAAAATCATTAGAGTTATGAAAAACGAAATAAATCAGCTTGTTGTGATTTTCAATTATTGTAAGTAATGAAAGAAAAGCTACAATATTTTTAATGGTGCGCAACAAGGAAAGTTCGTCAGCTTTAGGTGTCAAACACCAAAGATTCTAGCGTAGGCATTGACTGTATGTAGGCTTTCAACGGTCACTCGTTTGACTGACGTGCCACACCTACATCCTGTTTTACACAAGGCCAGGATGTACCAAATTATGGCCAGTAACACCTATGCAGTACAAGCCTAGCCTATTCATTACTCACAACTGCAGAGTAACACACCTTACACTAATATAGTCCTAAGTAAGCTTCGCGAAAGAAGGATGGGTGAGATAGTGGTAGGCCTATTTTATTCTTGCGGCGACTGTGTAAAACCGTAATTTGTAGATTGTAATGTGATTTTATGTCGCCTAGCTAGGCCCGGACAAAAAAAAAAAAGAGAGGGACTAACGTTAGGCTACCCTCAGCTACGGCTCTGAGCCTCACTAAGCAACTGGCGGTAACCACCAACGTTAATTTAACAACAATAGTACTATTACCGCTTCAGAACGTCTTTGAAACATTAAATCACGTGATTGGTTTGCCGAGGAACTCCTACTGAACATTAAATACATGATTTGGTTCCTTTTGTTGAAGCAGGTTGGCTCTTCCTTTGTTCCTAACAGCCTGTAGGCATGCGCACGCGCGAAGCGGCTCGTGCCAAAACGCGGTTGCTTCGTGGTCCTGTGCTTTGTTTTCGGAAAGACTCTTAATAGTCGGATTTTGTTGTGTTTGCGTCAATACTATGAACCTCGGGCTAAACAAAGATCTTTTCTTACAGTCGGATTGTCGTTGTTTTCGTCAATATGGACCTGGGCTAAACAAGTCGGACTTGTGGTTGGTTTTCGTCAATATGACCTCGGGTCATAGGTTAGATGACGTCACTTGTTGTTGTTTTTCTTCAATATGCCTGGGTCCTAGGTTATAACGACGCATTGTTGTTGTTTCGTAAATATGACATCGGGTTCATAGGTTGAGAATGACGTGAAGAAACGATTACGTAATAGCCACGAAATCCTTATTCGGCCAAAATAACGCGCCTGTCGAAATATTCAATGATCTCTTAGTCCCTGAACAGTGCAGTCGGAACGTACTTGGTAGCTGCTGACATCAAAACTCTTGTGGCAAATACACTGCGTTTTTTTTTTCGCCCATTTCACATTTATTGTTTGTTTCACATCAACTGACCTCTACTGACCATCTGCTAACCATGGACTGACTGGGAACATTTCTTACCAAAGTGCCTCATATTGCTATCAGTGCCCATTCCTAAGCCTGTGCCTGAACAGTGGAAACACCTCTTTCCCCCGAAATGAATATTAACATTGTTGACCCTCATAAGTTTGAACCACGGGTCCACAAGTTACCATCAAACATCATTTAGGTGGGGGGGGGGGGGGAGGGCGCAAGCTCCATTTCTAGGTCACCACTCAGGAATGGGACCGAGAATTGTAATGTAAACAAATCTGTGGGGCAGGGGTTCTAATGTGAAACTAGGGCGCGGAGATGCGATGAAAATGAAAGACAACTCAAACAGCCCCTGGAAACTAGGTTTTTGTCAACACTATTCTGCAGAAAACTGGACCTTCTGATAGTTAAGGTAAACACGGCTACAAGCAGAGATGAGTTAATGTAAACAAACTTGTCTGGCCAGCAGGAGAGCTTAAAACTAAAGTTTGGAAAATGGGGGGGTAATTAATTGGATTAATAAAATTAATACAACCTATGCGAACTAAATTTAGCTAATGCTAGCCTGTAGCAAGCTTACATCCACCCACCAAGTTTCAACCACCTGAGTGTTCGCATGATGGTTTGAAGTTATGAATGAACGTGACCAACAGACCGGACGAACGAACGGAACGAACAACGAACGACGAACGAACGAACGAACGAACGAACGGAAGGTGAGACATGATGACTTGTAGGGCTGATCTCCCGCAAGCTAAAAAATTAGCAAGGTATTCAATGCGTTCAACGCCATCAGGGCGGCTGTTTGTAACAAAGATAAATTGGCGTTTCAAACCATTAACGTCGAGCAGGATACTGAACAATTGGAAGTGTTCCATCAAAGCTTCGTGTGTGTGTAGCCACCTTACGGTGGATTCTCGGGAACTTTGCCGTCTAGCCCTGAGTAGTCAAAGAATAAACCAACTCCATCGAATAACCAAGGGAATGTTGTTTTGGGTAAATAGGTCTATTAAGGTAGAACTTTTTCCTTCTTCCCCCTCCCCCTCCCCGAATGCTCATGCTAGGCCCTACTTGCGCTGAAAATGCAGATTTTGATTTCATACACTAGCAGAATGACAAGAATGTTAATGGCGTCAGTCTACTTCCTGGATTCCTAGAATGTAAAATTAACTTGTTTGTGATTGGACTCAGAAGAAGAAGATACCAATCATTGTGACTAGCCGGGGATTGTTACCTAAACTGTCGCCGAAAGTCCAATAAACACTTCGTGCAGTGTTATACAATGGTAGAACTATTTCAGAGTCGTTGACAGATTATAATCACATTACTTCAAATGAGGTGAAAATCACATGCGCCCTGGTAATCTGAAGAAGAAGCGTTATTGTTCGCAACACCTGGTGAAGAATGGACAGTGCCATTTGCCAGTGGAATGTTCCAAAAATAAAGATGACACAGAAGGCTTCGAACGTTACATCTTTGTATAAATCCGAAAATTCGGAGTTCCAAAATCTTGTGTTATTTACTTTTGAACAGGCAGTATATCGCGTCGCAACCCCATGCAGCGAATGATGGACGCATCCGTTTGCATTACAGCAATACACATCGCTCGGACAGTGATTGAACTATTGCATTAATGATTAAACATACGTAGGATATACCGTATCGATACGGCGACCCTTGACATCAAAATAATATCCAAGAAATCGCCCTGATTGACTTCGATTTTACACGGAAAAACTCTGGGAAAAGGAGGTCATCCGAAGGATAGTCGACTCACTCATCGCGCAATCGTCCATTGCATTTGTCTGTTGGCTTGCCCTTGGAAACCTAATCAAATTTACAAAGGATCTCAGGTCTGTTTTCCTACTGGTACTCCCCGAGTGCGATTCATGGACACTGGTTATACTATTCCATTAAAATTATAGTATATTTAAGTTCATGCAGTGATGTATATCACGTGTCATTGTGACCACCACTTTTCCGTGTTATGTATTATATAACTGCTACGGGTATATTGATATTAGTAGCCGCCTTTTACGTTGTTATATATATAGCACATAAGGAAGCTCGGTTACCAGAAAGATGCTATATCATATCCCTGATTTTGATGTCCTCGCCCAAAAACTCCAAGATCATCAGATGCAAACATGCCCCCAAATTACGCGGAAATACAGGAGGTGGAGATTGTAAAATTCGTCGCGATATGGCCACTTCTCACACCTGACCCAGCCTACTGTAAGCGAGGACAAAGTGTAGGCTAAAACACACGAAGAATAATCGTGCTGATTCGAGAACATTAGCAATCTGTTCTGTCCTAAATCTCCAGCTGCCTAAGGAGGGGAAACACAGTTCCACGGTTTATCTCATAATACGTCTCCTAGCACCATCATCGACTCCAGAGCCCCCACTCTTCTCTTCCCGGTAAAGCCAGAAACCTGCCGCCAAATGGTTGAAAATTGATATGGTAATTTATTAGCTATTTGAGTCAGTACCGGTAGTTAGTCAGTGGTAGTGGCGTCTGGTGCTACCAGGGGTTGAGGTTACAGGTTTGGGGCAGTAGGGGAAACCTCCGTTTGGAGTTGGCGCAGATCGTTCGTTTGGTAGTCGGCATGCCCTGGTTTTTTTTTTTTTTGTGGGGGGGGGGGGTTTCTCTGTTACCACGTTGTTGCAGGTAACATAATTCAAAAGAGGTATGTCAACAAGATGGTCACCATTTTATACATACTTGTCACACGTGTCATAACTAGTGGGAACACTAAATTGTGTAATCCTGGTCACAGTGAATGTAAGTGCGCATATGCTCATCACTGAACAGTACGGGCTGGGTGTAAAAACGCAACCAATCCATTCCGTGTTCAACTGTTATCGTGAATAAGTAGGGGGAAATCTGTCAACATTTTTGGACAGTGTAGGTTTGTTAGCTTGTAGGCTACAGGTGTAGGTGTGCCAGGGAAGTTTCAGGAAAATGTCTGCTCCACAGTGCTGTCATGCAAACGTCGTTCTATCTTAATTATTCGAGACCATATCATTATCAGCTCATTGAGCTGTAACATGAACAGTGACAGACGTAGGCGGTGGGCCGAAGGCTTGAATTAGCTCAAAATTTAGGTGTTCGACCCCCTAGAAGGGGCTCAACAAGTTTGGGATGAAATGAAAGCTAATGAGTCAGGAACAAAACAACTAAAGTTCACGACAAGCACAACTCGGGTTACATGAGCGCAGAGGGCGAGGACGTTGAATGAGGGCTCTTTAAAATGGGGGTTGACGGAGTAAAAATTTAAAACATGTGCAGTATTCTGTGTGATACGCGAAAATTTGAAACTTAGCGGCCCAAAACTCCTCAATTACACTTCGAAATCTATACCAAAACAGTTCTCACCTAGTTCTGCCTTACGGGAGGGGTACTGTCGGCCTGGATTGAAAACCGAAGGGACCCGGGGACGGGGGGTGCAGGTAGGTGGGAGTCAATGATCTCTTAAGTGCGATCGAGCTACAGAGTGCGGACGATAAGCGAAATTATGTATCTTAGCAGTGAAATGAAAGCCTAGAAGATACAGAATGACCTTCAGCTAGGTCATTTATTGCATTTATAAGGGAAGGGGTAATGAAATATAAAGTGGATGGGACAATGGGTGAGGGTAGAGGTTGGTAGAGGGACATAGTAATATATAACTTTCCGGATTTCCATACTTACAAGTCATTAACTGACAATCACACGACTGACCGGATTCTAACAGAGAGAACAAAGTACGCCATGCAAGTTATGATAGATACACTAGGCAGTGGCGTCACAAGTTTCGAGGTGGGGAAAGCCGCCCCCTCTGCCCAGAATAGATGGGCGCCAAACGACAAGGCCCCGACAAGGATTTTTTTGTAAAGAACAACAAACAGGGAATCGGTTTTGAAAAGGTTACAGCCAAAAGAGATTTTGTCCCACGGAAAAAAAGAAAAAAAAAAACGGCAAAAAAAAAACACATCAATTCATATACCCCCACCCCCCTTCAGTTACTTAGCTTACGATCAAACCTGCTGTTACGATAAGTCATGTACGCGTAGGAAGTTCACAATTATTGCCAAGGCAGCTACAGCCTAAGCCCAGCCTCAGGTGGACATATTATTTGAGGGTATACCAACGGCGTCAGTGGTCAGCGCCGCCCCGCATGATTTTTCACTAGTTGACAATACAGGATATTTGACATATGCACCACGGGAACAACGCCCCTTTTTCCCAAAGCACCAAATTCTTGATTATTATTACTTGATTTTGGCAGTTGGATTTATAAAAGAGGCGATTTGAAACCCGACCTTGGAATTGAACCTCATCCATGAAAGTGTGAAATAGTTGCACAAATTTAAGCTGTGATATCGATGGAGCCGAACTTTATCATGAAATTGTGACTGCAGAATGCTGCTGAGGACAAGCACGGGTCACTGGCACGTGACATAAAACACCGGAGACACAAATCGAACATCAATTTTCTTGTGTTTCATGGGGGACAATGTGTAGCCCAAATTTGCAAATGGTTGGGTAAGGTGTGCGCATTAGTACTTGCGGTGAGCGTAATAGCACAAATGCGAGCGGCGATCACTTCACAAACTGAAGCTAATTGGAAATGTCCTTCGGTCAGCAATGTTCCAGGATTCGATGAACCACTGGCAATCTAAGTATTAACGTGAAAATTCTAGAGAGCTGAACATGCGACAGCCATGTTGACCAAGTTCTGGGGGCAAGACCTGGAAAGTTTTGGTCGCCGTATGACTTGAAGTAGACAAGACTTCCACAAGCTTCAGTTGGTGCCCCAATGAAGATATAAAAAACACGTTATAATATATCCTCAAAACGGAGAGATAAAAAAGGGTATTTAAAACGCGAAATATGAATAGGGGAATGTAAAGAGTAATGAGCAAGTTCCGTAGCCGTCAGTGGAACCCATCCCCAACCTCTCCTAATTTCCGTAAGTCGTGATATCAAGGAAGATTGAAAGGGGCGGGGGGGAGGAGAGGGGCGCCGATCAAGTTCTTAAACCACCTACAAACTACCCTCGTGACGCCAATGGAACCACGGCCCTCAATTTTTAACAGCAGTGAGTTCCTCGTGCATCCCATCGCAGGCCCTGTGTCGGTTAGCTGCCTCAATTGTCGATGATCTAACAAGCGGCTCCTTTCCCCTTTTGCGAGATGAGCGAACGACCCTCTGGGATGGAACATTTGCAGGTGATATTGAACGAATAATTTATTGTTGTACCACCTGAGATAGTGACATGGGGGCTAACAAACAAGACCTAGGGCGGTGGCCCCCCCCCCCGATTCCTTTGTAAATAGATTACTGAAAAGTCAATCGGTTTGCAGCCGCCAGGTGCAAGTGTGAGGATTCAGGGGCTCCATCAATCATTGATTGAATGAAACTACAGCAAATTGCAACATTCGTATATTTTGTGGTCAAAAACATGGAGCGGGAAGCGGTGTATTCCGTTGACGTTCTACGTGATAGCCTAACCGTTGAGGCTTATCGAACGGGGGGGGGGGGGGGGGGGGCGGTATTATGTTAAAAATGCCCAGCTACGTATCTGAGTGAAGTATTTACAGCTGACAATAGCGTCCAGACATATGTTAATTGTACTCGGATCTTGTTACCCTCGTACCTATTCGATCCTATAGCAGTAAGTATCTCATGAAAATAATACAGCAAAGTATTTTTAGAAAACAGCAGGGTACGCCAAAACGGTTCAGTTTCATTACTGGGGTGGAGATGCCCAAGGGGCCGCCGAGAGGGTGGACAGGGGGAAGGGAAATTTGGGGGCCCAGAACTGTACGACATTGTGTGAGCCTGGCGAACGGAACCGATGCAAATAGTCGGTACTGGGCATGGATTAGCGGTTCTGCAGCAGTCTGCAGGGGGCTTCAAAATTTTTGAATGCTCCCAAGCAGATGGCAGCTGGAAGACGTTTCCCTTATTTGAGAAAGCCATAGATAGTTCTGCCAAAACTACGCTTCGCAACAACATATCAGTGCTCACTAGAACAGGCTCTCGAACTCCCTGCACATGCCGGCAATGTCATGAATGGGCATTGTCACTACGGTACATGTAAGGCTAAGACCACAGTGTTCAGTTCCAGAATCCAGAAAAAAACGAGAAACAATGAAGGATGATGAAAATACACTGCTGGTTTGCAGTGTGGATTAAATGTTCGGCGAACATGGAAGGGAGAGACGGGGAGAGAGGCGAGGGGCGGACACACCTGAAACATTAGGGGTGCACAGCCGCACCGCATCTGAGAGGTGGGGGCTCAGAGCAATGGGGAGAGGCTTGAAAGCAGTGAGGAGGTGAAAAATAAGTGTGGAAAATTAAATAACATGGGGCTGGGGGTTCGCACGCAACCCGCATATCCCGACCTTCCATCCCCTCTCTGACACATTCACCAAGCCCAAGTGGCTGCGCCTTTCGGCTATCCAAAAAATTTTTCCGTACCGAACCGTGTCTAAAAAAACATTTTGGTTAGCGTTTAAAAACGTTTAATCAATATCAAGGTCGGTAGCGGGGCAGGATCCTATGAATAGAATGGAGCAAAGTCCACACCAGTAAATGGGTAAGTTATTCCAAAACCACTAGGAAACTTTCGGAGGAAACGTGTTAAATCATTTATTAGAAATAGAAAAAAAATTCAGAACACAGTTCATAACCTACCACTGATGAACCAAAAAATGAATCTAAAACATCAAGTCTAGGACCTAAAATAAAGATGTCGCAGCACAAAGAAAATAGTGAACGGACCCCTTCCTCCAGATCTTTCACCGTGAAATGATGCGGTTTTAAAATACTATAGCCCGGTGGTTACTTGTTCCACTAGTGACAAAGAAAGAAAGAGAAAATAGAAGAAGAAAAAAGGGCCTCCACCGAGAGGCGAGATTCGAACACGCGAAGAAAAGTTATGTCCCTTCGCGTTAAATAGTGTACCACGACACAGCTGACAGACACAGATATAGTCAGGAATTGTGGTCTCATTCACGTGATCTTCACCAGATTACAAGGCCTCCGCTGTCTTCCCGCTTTGTTCATGCCCTTTGCATTCTTTTGCATATCTTGTGAACCTGGTTTAATATCGTCGTGGAAGCCATAATTTCGAATGAACATTACACAAAGACACACTGCAAACAGGAGTATCTTGTTAACTGGAGGTTCGCCATCTTTCATTAAGTGTTGCGAGGTTAATCGGATCGGGATGGTAAATAATTCAGCTGACATCATAACGCCACTGATTGGTTGGGAAGGTTTCGGAGAGGGAAGGAAAATCAGGAAATTTTCGGAATTAACGAAAGTTTAAACCTTTTATTAAAAACTCATTCCTGTCCCAGAGTTGGGCTTGTGAATTTGATGACATGTTCTAAAACTACACATTAATCACATTATGCCAAAAGTATCGAGCCCCCTTTTGGGGGGGGGGGGTTCATACAACAAGCGAATTCAGAACTTCGGCCCACTGCCTAATTGTTCTCAAACGGAATATGTGGAGCAAAGTCAGCGGTGATTGGTACCACCCCCCAACCATCACTACCCCGTCAATTGTTCCGCATTAGCAGAACTGACTGACGTGCATGAGTCATCTATTGTTAAGAAGTACAGTAAATTCGTGTCGAGCCTCCTTCCCCCTCCCCACCAAACCAAAAACACCGCCCCTTTTGTAATTCCGACTTATGCTGCACAGCCTAGTCTTTTTTAAAGGTTTTATATTCCCGATTATTCTGCAGCACCCTTTTATTCCGACCAAATTTCTGCTGTGTGCGCCAACTTTACAGTCAGTATTATTTGTTAGCCAGCATATTTTTTTTTTGTATTTCAACAGAGATAGAATTAAGGTTCAGGAAGAGCTAAAACAATCTTCGTCTTCAAGCAAGACTACTACAGCCCGTTTGATGGATCAACAACTTTGCTGGTTGCGTCCTTCCATTCCGATGTTATTTTGTTTAAACTGCTACGGAAAAAATCTTCGTACACGCGTTGTCCCGGGTCGTCGTTCGAAATGTGAATATGATAAGTCATCCATCAGATAAGCGTCTCGTCCTGGTTTTGTTATAACACCATAAATGAAGTTTCGTTATGCGTGGAGTCCTTTCTACAATCTGAAAAGCTCACCCCGAGTTTTCGGGAACTAGAATTAAAGCCTTCATAGCGGGTTGGTCAATGGCGACTTATATGCATGTCATGGCTCGCCTTTGTGATGACCATCTGTTATATGAAGTTTTGAAACAATAAGTGTGGCGTGGAGTCCATCCCATGCTACTAACGACAGGGAGTTAATGGGCATGTTGTAGAGTGACAGTTAGTTATAATAGTTATAACCTTGGGACCATTTTACTGCATCCATAATTTAATAATCCCCACCGAAGTTTTGCTCCTCCCCAACTCTTCCAAGTGTGGCGCAGACCTTCCGCTTCAACGCGATGCCTTTTCAGCTGCAGGAGGCAGCTTTCTACAAGTCATCATGTCTCTCCGTCAGTTCGTTCGTTCGTCCGTTCGTTCGTTAGTTCGTCCGTCCGTTCTGTTCGTACGTTCATTCGTAACTTCTAAACCGTACGTCCGATCAGGGTGAAATTAGGTAGGTGGGTGGAGCTCGCTACTGGCTAGGCTGAGCCACATTTATGTTCGCATAGTGTGATTAGATTTTAATTAAATCCAAGAATTACACCAATTCCACTTTCACTCAGCTCTTGACTGTGAGTGAGTGTTTTAATTCCTCCATCATTCACCAGAAAGCGAGTGTTTACCTTATATGTCAGAGGTCCAGATTGGGCCAGTTGACAATAAAAACCTATTGTCCAGGGGAAAAATGATATTGTTCTGTCTTTCACATCTCGCCCTTCGCTTGTGGTTGGTGAGTCTCGCCCTAGATTGTTGGCTGGTGAGCCAGAAAGAGTTGTTTCCACATGTTGGGTTTTTGTTTGCATAATATAGCAATATACATGACTAGGATTATTCAGTTTGGGGTATTTGTGCTGGGCACTGATTTTAAATATTAGGCCAACGTGGTAGACATGTTCCAAGCCATTCCATGGTTATGACAGCTGTCAGTAAAGGTGGATTGAATGTGGGCAAACAATAAAATGGCCTTGGTGAAGAATGCATGCAGTATGTGGACAAACAATAAATGTGGATTGGTGAAGAATGCATGCAGAATATTCGCCACAGGAATTTTGCCGTCCGCAGCTATCAAGGGCGTTTCGACTTGCGCCTTTTTTGTCTGGAGGGCAATTCAGTTTGATTCAATACAGAGAATATGTCGCTGTAAGCTTGGCAGTGGGAAGTTTGCGGGTTGGTGGGGGGGTGGGGTGGTGGGGTGTGAAGAGGTTTGGTGGTGCTCTCTTAAATGAATAGAGGTGAAAATGAGGGCACCCCTGATCGAAATTATTTTTAGTCTAAGATAGACACCACAGAGGGAACAATCTATGTAAATTTAAAATATGTCTTTCATTAGACTTAAAATGATTAATCTATGAAAGATTTTGATTTTCAGGTAAAGACTTAAATCAAATCTATTTAAGGACTCAAACCTTAAATCTTTTTTAGAGTTAGATTTTAAAATTAATAAAGGATTTAAATTCTTGCAACAGTAGCTAGACCGACTAGGGAAAGTCAAATCAGTCTATTAGATGAAATTAAAATCTTTCCCTATGCCAGACTATGATGAACTTCCTCGAAAGAGACTTCGACATAAGAAATGAAAGAACAAATGAGAGGCAGTTCTGGTTTGAAATATTTATTTACAATGGAATCAAACAATACTCCATTCCAAGGCGGAGATAAAAATTATAATTGAAAAGCGATATGAGTTGTGATTCAAACTGCATCGTGGATCTCCCATTCCTATAGTAAAATGTTTCTGGCCTAGTGCCTATAGTCTAACGTACACAGGATGCTGCAACTCCAACTTTTTTCCAAGCTGGGGCTGCACACATCGGCATGTAGATACAGTATCGATAGTAAAGATGTTGGTAGAACAGTCACCATCTTTTCCACAAACAGAATTTCATTACTCGTTGGTGGGAAATATCAGTCGTTAATCATACAGCAATTGTGAATGACATTTCTGTATAGTTTAATAATAAGGGAATGATTATACTAAATTGATAGGAATGGACATGAAGGGAGAAAAAACTGTGTGAGAATAGGCAAGAATAGAAGTGCGTTGAATTCTTGAAATGACAACCCACCCCACCAAATCCCAAATAAATCACAATACTTTTTTACCCCATGAATATCAATTTGAAAAAGGCAATCTAAAGGTTGTTTGTCCTTGACCGAATTATGTATAAATGAGATATTCAAAATTCCCAGAAAAGAAGTGAAAAGGTGAAGAATACAACTAATATGGCACTAAACAGGAATTGACTATTTCTGAGGAAAAAATTGGCCAGAGGTTACAAATTTGAAAGCAATGTATGGTGTATTGTAAGCTTCTCTAAAGAAAATAAGCTTTGTACATTAAACTCACAAGATAGGAGAGCTGGCAGAACCTCTGAAAAGTAAGGGAGGGGAAAAAAAGTAAGTGGAAGGAGAAATTAGACCCCACCCCTTACAAAATACTATCGCCTGAAATTGTAAACACAATCTAAAAGAAAAAAAATATTGTTGATGTAGTTGATGAAGAGGACAAAATTCTCTATACCTATGCTATGGCACTTCCTCGCAAGGAGCAATGGCCAAGAAGTATTGAAAATAACACAGGCGACATTTTCCTAAAATTGCACGAGGATCCGGAAGAGAAAAAAAAGAGCAGAATGCAAAATAAAAAAAATTGGTCGTCTTATTTCAGAGGGTCGAAAAATGGAAAAGTATGGGGGTGTTCTTTACCCGGTCACGACAAAATAGATAGATCCCCCCCCAACCTTGTTTGTTTTTGTATACACTTTTTTTGCTATAGGAAAATGTTACATAAAAAGTAAATGTGGTTCATAAGAATAGTAGAAATACAAATACAGACACTCAGTAGCAATGTGGGGGTGGTGCATAGTCGATAAGGAGTAAGTAGAGTATGTAAAATAGCCAATACAATATTGTCTCAAATAAACAAACATCTCCCATCAGTATCACAAGCATCATGATGACTGAATTGCTGAAAGTTGAAGCATACATTGTGGATTTTCAAATGAGTGGGAAAAGGTCTGCTACATAGCTCAGGTCGCCACAGCTAATCATGAGGTTTGTAACGTTGTGCCTAATAGGTTACGCTGGAAACCGTTTTTATTATAGCATATGATGGCTTCCGTTTAAGACAGCACCAAAACGTCCAAACACTTTCAAGTATTGATTATAGCCTACAAGAAGGACGGAGAGGCGAAATACAGGCAGAAGTTAGTGCCGTAATGAGTCATTCACCGAGTTCACTGTGGGTACTTTTGCGTCTTCTGTCAGTTGCCGGACTTGGACTTTCCTATCCCCTGCCACTCTGATGACTTGCAGCATGGACAGAGGAGGCAGAGCACTCGCAGCTTGCACCCCAGTTTCACAGTGTGCAGGACGGATACCAAAAAAAGGAGGAGGGCAGGTGCAGTCAGGTTGAAAGGATGGATGACAGAAACTGAATCAAGAAGTCCAGAGAGACTGAGATGGCTGGCTGGCGAGTTAGAGGTAGGCCTGAATGAACTTGGAGTAAAGTTTGCGCAGGTCCTGAGCCAAGGGGTAATGACAGTGCACTGGCCCAGAGATAGGGTGAGTGAAAGAAGGTGTCGTTGAGATTTACCATCTTAGAGATGATGGCCGCGTTTGGCATAATGGACATCAAAATACATAGTGGTACTTAAACGGCTGTCGCTAGGCTCGTCCCGCAAGGAACAACAACTTTGTCCAGACAGCGAAAACTGTGAACGGTTCCTTGCTGTCACCGAAGCCAACGAGAGTGCTGGTTGAATGGTAGGAAAGCTCCTTTTCTTTGCCTTAACTGCGGCATCCACATCAGTTCCGGTCTGAAAAAAAACAGGAAAAAGGCGACAGTAGAAATACCCCCATTTTTCATCATATTGGTTTTATAAATCGTAAAGCAATATGTATCAGAAAAATGTATAATGATGGTGTTGAAGTAATGGATCAGTATACTGGGGGGTTGTCAAGCTACATTTACATAAGCAGTTGACCGAAAACTTTCCTTACTGAGCACCAGCCATTTTTACTATCAAAGGCTAATCGTTCTTGCAATGTTATTAGCATTTCAAAGAGAAACTGTTGTTTGCCATGATCAAATTGTGACAATACACTTTTGAGAGTGCAAAAGCGGAGACGTGCACAGCGATGAGGCATTTCAGCGTGCTGACAGTAGGCCTACTGTAGACCACAGTACACACACAGCTATTGTTCCGATAGACTGCATGGTCTGAATTCATTGCAAACGCGAACAAAACAGTTAGCATCATTTAATGGGGGATGGAAAACTGAGGATTGAAAGTCGTATAGGCTTACTAGTTGCATTGGCAGGAAGACCACTGCAAGCCTTGGTCAGAATGATATTGGAGCAAGGTGCAAATATGAAAAGCAGAGAGGTGTCACCATTCATAGGGGGCATGGTCAGTATAATGAATCTGATCAAAGCCAGACAGAAAGCCAAAAGGTGGTTAGTGATTCCTGACTCATTTCTGAACCTAAAGCAGGACCACAATGACAAATTGGGAAATTGTACCAGTTCATTATGGGCAACATAGTGACATGTGTGCCAAATTTTCCCATTTCCCACAAAAATGATGTTATCTTGATCAAGAAATGGGTTCCAAGTTCAACTTGGTCGACCAACTATTATGGAATCTACCATGTTCACAAGATTTCCGCTTGGCCTATGGTGACCTCTGACCTGACCCCACCATAGGGTCATCTACTCTCATGGTGAACACACAAACCAAATAGAGCTTCCTCCATCAAGGGGCTGGGGCAAGGTTTATCCTGTTGACAAGCTGAATGTCACATATGCACACACATACACCACTGTTATGACTGTATGGATTCCGCTGACTTTGTCAAGAATCATTTTTTTAATATAATCTGCTTTTTGTGAATTTGTTCTTTTGGGCAATCTACTCGCATCAGAATAAGTCATAACTGATTGCACATAAACATGACATACGTTCATGGCTGTGTGTAATAGACAGGTAGCCCAAACTGCCTCAGTTTCACCTGTTTGATCAATTCAGTGTGTGATCAGAGAATGGTCACATGTGTACGACTGATCGGAACATTTAGTCAGAAAAATTGTAGATATGAGCAGTGGCAGGGGAGAGGCCGATCGGTTGAATATTGGGGGGGGACATATGAGGGTATCACAATAAAGCGAAGGCACCATGGGGTTGGCGCGTTTAGCGTACAAGAAATTTTTAGTTTTACAGACCCCCCAGATTTCAGGAAACGGCAATTCCAGCGCTGTATGGCAGTGAGCAACGTCTCTAAATTGGCAAACACTTTTCAGAAATTTGTATATACAAGAAACGTTCTTGAAGGAACAATTGATGGTATTCCTTACAATTTGGGCCAGCATCAGTGGTCTCGCATATGTACAAGGAAATTGTGAGCCTTACGAATCTCCCAGATTGTTTTTTTTTTTTTTTTTTTTTTTTTTTTTTTTTTTTGTTTTTTTTTTTTGTTCCCCTTTCTTTTGTTTTTTTTTTTTTTTTTTTTTTTTTTTTTTTTTTTTTTTTTTTTGTCGGAAACGGGTACTTCCCATGTCTTATGGCAAGTAAGCAAACATCTCCAAAATTGACCAAAAATTTTAAAATGATATCTCAAGAAACACTCTTAAAGAAACTGATTAATGTTTATTCATTACAATTGACGGCCACCATCAGTTGCGGTATACCGTACAGAAAATAGTCTAGGAGACCACCTCCCACCCACCCCTCCCCCCCCCCCAGATTGCAGGGAGCGGCAACTTCCCGCGACTTATGGCCAGATGCAATTATGTAAATTGACAGAAATTTCTGAAAACTAATCGATGTGTAATCCTTACTTCTCCTCGTGGTCTCCATTCCTACCATAGTCATGTCTATTAGAGATATTCCAGCGAGGACCCTTCCAATTGGGTGGAGGCTTGCCCGAAGACCTGTCGAAAATTTGCTTGAGCATCACTGTCATGGAAAATGTATGCATTTTCGGGAATTTTGTTTGGGAAAGGGAATTGAGACCAGTCAGCAGACAATTTGGTCATTTTTCAGATTAAGTTTCGATGAGATTGTTCTATTAAAACGCAGTTCGGGCCTGGCAAAGCCAATTGAAACAATAAGGATAGAAGAGGACTAAAAACGTGTGCAGTGTTAAGAAAAATGGCAGTTGGATTCCGGCCATTGTTGTAGTGGGGGGAGGGGGGGGGGGGCGTCGTGCAAACATGAATCCAGTCCAAACCAAATTATCCTCGTGCCTACCTTATATGTTACACCCAAATGGAAGATGACAAGTATGGACACAAAATCATATTGCCGAATCTGAACAAAGGTATGGACATGGGGCCCATGTATTGTACATTTGTAACGGGAAAGACAGGATACAATCATTACAGACGCGCGAGGCATTTCGGCTTTCTCAACAAAATTTTTAAAAAAAAAAAAATATGATTAGACATTTTTGTTTGGCATTACTGTACATATGATTATAGGATTTTTCGCCAGTCAGCAAAATATTGGGGGGGGGGGATATTTGATATTATGGCCCCGCCCACCAAAAATATTGGGGGGACTGTCCCCCCCCATTCCCCTTTTCTCCCCCCCCCCCCCCCTATCGCCGCCATGAGAGTGCAGTTGGAAAAACTACAATGAACTCTGAACGAATCAACTCAAATATCGTTTACACTGGGAGAGACTGCCACCAGGAACAGCCATGAGGTTTTCCCGGCGGGATGAAGTAGACGTCCCTCGGACCCAGACAACAGGCTTTGTACTGGTGATGAAGGCTAATGCAGGGGGCACAAGAGCCACACCTAGTGAGAGGAGGGGAACAAGGAGAGATTACTATGTTGTTATGTATGAAGAGACCACAGGCAAACTTTCATGTTTTGTTTTTAATCCACTTCATACAGTGTTATTTATCAAACCAACCTGATATCATAGTAGTGGAATAAAATGTGCCTAGCGGTGGAGAGCTCTAGTGTAGGTTGCTACACCTGCCAGTCGAGCAGAGGAGTGCTGTACCTTTCCTGGATCTATCGGTTCAGGACATTAAAGAGCCATGACAGACTGACCACTATCAGGCACTGAAATTTAGGCAATCTCAACTGAAGTGACAAAGTTGTCCTACACACAAAGAAGTACTTTAGTCCCCCAGCCCCACCAAATTCGATAATTTTGGGAGGAAGGACCAAAAAGATATGCTTTGAAACAGTCTTTCTTTTTTTTTGGGTAGCAGTGTTACACTATGTTTGTTATCTTTTTGGGAGGATTAGCAAATCTAACCACCTAGGGGGTTTATTTACAGTATATATTACATTTCAGCGAATCTTTGTTACACTGCTGAACACTGCTACAAAGTAATAACAATAGGGGATGTGCGTTAAAAGCTCAGCTTTACAGCAGCAACATTGTCTGGCCTAATTATTTCTGTGCGGGATTTGACCTTGGTTGAACACTGTCGTGTGGGCAAGTTTTCACCACATCCCATGATGAGATGCTCATGGAGGGAATGCACTGGGGGCTAACACAGGCTAACAGCATACACAATTCATCGTGGGCTGCTGCCTGGATATGCACATGTGTGCGACTTGATGGGCCCTACATTGTTACTTTACAATTTGTGGGGGATGAGCTTTTCAAAAATGAAATCTCATTGTAGAAAGGCAGACTGGAATAGTACTCAAGTCCGTACTCGTACTCGGGTCAGTTACTTGAGTACATTTCTTGTACTCGACTCGTACTCATGGGCTCCCCGTACTCCATACTCGTACTTGTACTCAGCTTTGGAAAACGGTGTTTTTGTACCGTACTCATACTTGTAATCATGGGTTCGTACTCAGACTCATAGTGATGTACGGTACTCGTGCTCGGTGCTAAAAAAAATCCAAGAACTCATAGCTGTGATTAGGTAATAATGTTAGTAATAGTCGCGTGCATGCCTCGAATAATTTTGTGACTCGTTACTACATATCGTCTCAATGTGGTTAATTCGCGCGGCTGCTTGGCAGTGATGGCCAGCAATGGCTACCACCTTGCCCAGCCTTCAGGAAAGTGCTGAATGGCGTGACAGTTGATTACCAACTCCAATCAGATGGGGACGTGATATACATCGCAGTCCCGTAGCAGAACATGGCTGCTTACAAACTTGACTCGGTATGATCTGAGCACTAGTTGGAAATAGGAGGGCGAGTTATGCTGGTGCTCATCCACAATCAGCATGGTGCAGGGTTTCTTTGTTTGAGACATTGAGCCTAAGCCCATAGTCTCAGATATTATTAGTATCTTCTATCATTACTGATAGACGATAACTGAAATAGGTAGTGTCTTGTGTACTCGACTCGCACTCATGAGCTCTGTACTTCGTACTCAGCTTCTGGAAAAATGTGTGTAATCGGACTAATACTCGTCCTCTTGTGATGTATTCGTACTCGTCACTCGGGTCAATGTACTAACTTACAAGTCTGCTGAAAGAACCTGAATTTAGATCAACTTTACATATATTTCATGTATACATGTATATGAGCTCAAGTTCTGATAATCATTTACTAAATCCAGGTCTAAGACCATCAATATATAATCTTGAGAGCAGCATTGCATGGCTGTGGGGGGTCACATTCCTGAACTGACTGTGAAATACTTCTTTTCACAGCTAGTATAAGTTGGCAGTCAATAGTGAATTGAATTCTCAATGGGCGCCAGGTTTCTCAAAAAATGCCACAAATGTTGGGTTGAAGGTTACTGTATATCTAGTTTGCCTGGACCAAACTATGTTGAGATTCTCCCAGTTCGACACCTTGTGGTTGTGAGTTCTCGGTGAAGAGGTTTGAGATCGCCCAAGAACAGGATACACAGTCTCCATGGATGGAATAGAAATGAATATTTTACCAACTGTACTTATAGTGTAATATCCCGTCGAGTCATACCAAAGACTAAAAATACGTATCTACCCTTTTGTTTTTTTGATGGGGTTCAGCACAGAGACTGTGGGCCCAACTGGCATGTTGCCGTCTGTGTGTGTGGTTGCATCAATTGTGCTCACCTCTACATTTGGAAAAAAAACGGTTGAAGAATTTTTCCGTTTGGCAGCTTCAGCCTTGCCTAAAACAAGGAATGGCTCCAAATTTTGGTCAGGTTCCTAAATGATTCTCTTTCCCACTAGGTCTTAAACTCGTTTTGTCACTGTACAAGACCACTCAGCTAGTCAGCTTCAATGCTCACAAATTCTCGGGACCTGTCCCTGCAGCATTATAAGCTTGTGATTGCATTAAAACTAATAGCTTTTAAAATTGCTAACAGGATGCGTGTGGGTCCATTGTGCTTGCCAGTCCTGGTAAATATATCCTATTTTAAGCTGTCAGAACCACTTGGAATTGTCCTTATCATGAGCATTCCATAAATTGTCTTAACTTCTTGTGTATAATAAAATATACAGTAAGAAGTGTCGTATGTCAACTATGCTGCTATGCGGACTGGTGATAACAAACCATGCATGTCACATTTCAAAACAGTCAGTACTTTATTTCATGTGAAGAAGAAATATGGGAAAGTTAACTATGCCAATATTGCATGACAGTTGAGACTACACAGAGAATAGCATTCATTTTAGTGTTTCAAATAACAACATTCTTTTCATTTTTGTAAGTAACAACATTCTGCAGGACTCCATCTTCAATTAGAAAAGTACTGAAAAATCACCTAACCACCCACTAGGACAATTATACCTCTATACATATTGCATGATGGATAAGGGCTGTGTGATCACAATTTAATTTGTGCAACAAAATTTAAGTCGATAATTGTTTCCAAAAAATGATTGATAATTGAATAATTGATAAACAGTACCAGTTTCGCGAGTTATAACTGCTGACAAAATGCTAAAAAAATGTGTGTTTCTATAATCACTTTGTGGCGTTGTTAACGAACATGTGAGCATCTATTTCACGCAATCCTTTCAAATATACTGTAGTATGGATATATTGGCGTTGGTTGGTTATCAAATTAAATCACACAGTTGGCAGTCACAAGGGCTGAGCAATCCAGGATACAAAGACACAAGGTACAGTAAGCTAAATCCCCAGGTCCCCACATGCACAAGAAGTATCAGTGGATATTGCCTCGCAGCGCAGTACAAGTATGGTATTATTGCAAGCCACGCCAAGTAGCCGCGGCCGCCCCATACTGCGCGTGGGCAAAGGGAGAAGAGAAATGAAATAGGAATGATTCAATTATATTTCAAGCGGGGAAAGGGAACCAATCACAGTTGGGGACAGTCACACCCACAGATTTAATCATACCGGAATACAGTGACCTGGGGTGTGGGCTTCGAGGAGGGTCGATCAAAATATTTGATAGGGGGAACATGCATGATGATTGCAAATTTTGGTGACGTTTCGGTATTAGGCTTCAGGCGGCCTGGGATGCAGGGATTCAAGGGAAGCACTTTATTTTTTGCATTATATAAAGCAGAAACCAATACGGTGCCAGCCAGAAAAATTTAGAAAAGATTGTACAGAATTCGCCAGCCCGTTGAGAGAAGAGTTAGTTATGTTGATTACGGAGAAGATGGGAAGAAGAGAAATTGCAAGTAGGCGGTAGTAGTGAGTGGGTGGTTTTGGATTGGGGTAGGGGTAACCAGCAGAGACATTTCGAATAAGGCCAAGTGGAAAAATAAACTATTAAATCCCCTCCCGCTTCCTTTCGTGGAGAATTGTCAGATACTTGTGCTTGCGTATGGTAGGAGTCCACAGTATTACAATTTCAATGGACTTGTAATTGTGTGGTCAAGACACTGTTGAACAACAAAAGATGTACGTGCCAACTTTTCATTTATTGCACTTCCAATTATCCAGGGCTTGTTTTTCATTAATTGACTATTCAATTTCAATCGATATTCAACTAAATTGTTAATCGCGCCCCCCATCCATAAATGGAGTTGTTTCCGCAAAAAGAGTTAACCGACCCATCCATTAACCATGCTACTAACTGTACAGAGGAAACAAGTTTGGGAATAGGAGTAATGGATGCATGTAGGCATAGTTACTTAGAATTAATTGGTGTTGAGACTGTTTAATGTAGGGACTGTCACTGTTGTCACCAATCCTTCCCACAAAGATGATCTATGTGCCACCAGTGGGATTTTAAGGCCCGTTAACAATTCAATTAGAAATGGTTGGTGACCATTACCATGGTGTTATAATATGCCTGTATTTTAATTGATCCAGTTTCGGATATTATTTCCTGAGCGGGGAAATGTAACACTATATACCAAATCACCAGGAAAATCACTAGGAATGACCGAATTTGAAATGATGGGTGCGCCTGGTAGTTTTTGACAATTGACAATTGGGCCCTCTATAGTTTCAAATGAGGCCTAGGAATGTTAAAATATAAGACTGTACGAAAGCCGGCCTAGGACCACTGAGTAATTACCCTAGTAACATAATGTCCTCAATTTGATGACCACAATTCCCAAAACCCTCAAACTGCACATCAGCGTCTAAACTAGCTTGTGTTCGCATCGCGGAATGTTCCTCGAATGAGCATGATTACGCTACGCACATTAGGACATGCAACGCATCAATTTGCCCCAAACAATAGGCAGTAGATAATTTTTTTTTCAAAACCATTCCTTCTAAATTGCTACAGAAGTGTCTGACACTAGCCTAGGCCACAGTATTTGTCTAACGTTGTGTACCGCAGAACCTTTGATTGATTTGGCAGAGGCTTGCACTGCTTCAGTCCATGGGCATCAAGTCAATTTATGGCAAACATATGGCTTGTTAGATTCATACTGGTCATTTTGCACTGGCTTATCTGGTCAGGTGACGTTTTGACCAGTCTGCTCTGCTTACACACAACACAGTGCCTCACAAGTTCTGCTGTTATGCCTAGCCGGTGTACATGACATATATCGAAAAACATACACAACAGTAGTAGCCTATCGTACTGTATCGATAGGGAAAACAAATTTCACATATTGCTGGGAAAGACAATTTATCCATTTCTCATGCCTTACCACTTTACCGCGAGTAGAGAAAAACATCGGAACCTTGGGCCTCCTGGAATTCACAGACTGTTTGTAGTTGACCATTTTTTCTTCTGATTCAACAACATCAACTTCAAGGCTTCAAAGCGAAATATCGCGAGCAGAGTTTGCTGATACCGTCGTCGGAGGCGAATATTTTGGGGGTATCGAAGTATCACATGACCGTTCGTGGGCCTCTGATTGGGTAAAATTCTAATCTAAGTTAGATTTACGCTCGCTAACGCGTCTTATCTAAAAGCAACTCTTAGCAGCAGATTTTAAGGGATTAGATTTGATTTAATTTAAATCTGCCTTCGATTTTAAATTTAAGTCTGCATTAAGAGAAGTGGAGGATGCCTTACCCTAAAGGGAAGCATCTCTCACCTAATGATAGGGGTTGACATCGTAAATTCCTATGTTGTAATGGTTAAGTTCGGCGAGAAAAATAAACTTAAATAAGATTTGCTGTAACTTTCTTAGGTGTTTAAAAACAAACAAAAAATGGGGAATTTTTATTACATGGAAAGTAAATGTTACGCTGACGTCAAATGTAGCCCAAAACTCATTGGAGTTATAAAAAAAAAGAAATCTAAACTCAGATTGGTGTTTGATTTTCTTAATTGTACTGTAACGTATTGTATAAGGACAACATACCATTGTTTGATACTTGGTGCGCAACACGGAAAGTTTGTTCAGGGATTTAGGTGACTCCACACCCCACACATTATAGCGTAGGTATAGATGGTGTGTAGGCTTTCAACTTGGGCCACTTATTTGACTGACATGCCAAGCCTAAGGATTCAGTGGACCTACGACTTACATCAGGTTGCCACAATAGCCAGTGTTCAACATTATGTGATAACATTGATGGCCAGTAACAAAATTGAGGCAAGTCGAACCTAGCTTTACTTCACTCACAACTTCATATTCTACTAGTACACACATGACAATAGTTTGTATAATCCTAAGTTAGGCTACTTTGGTGACCTAGGATTAGGAAAAGGAACCATGGCATTTTAACTAAAATGAGCTACAAATAGCCTAGTAATGTATTACTTTATAAATTAAAATTGAAACAAAGTTCTTCGAAACTCCTAGGTCACATTTGCTCGTAATGAATACCTGCATGGCAGCAACAGGTTTGTGGGATTGTGAAGAGGACTATGGGCGGCGGATCATGGGGGGGCACAGGGGGGACAACGTCCCCCCCACTTTTCGAAGTGGGGGGGGGGGAAATCATAATCAAATGTTCCCCCACTTTTTGATCCTCGATGAAGACGAAAGTACATGTCCGTTTACACCAGTTAAGTTGATGTGTGGGCTGAAAAAATATTGAGAAAGCAGCCTCACAAAGACCACAGTGGCCTTTATTCGAACCCCGAGTGTCCAAAATTTCGCGCGCTACGCCGCTACGCGAACCTGTAACTGTTGCTTCTATCTGTCTATAGTGTCGTGAGCGCATGCATTTTGAGGGATATTTTGGCGATATGAAGTCGTTTTAGGGCAAGTTTTCTCACTCAGACATAAGTGAGGCTATTCTATTTTGTTATTTTAACAAAAGGGGAGTGCACACCTGAAATGTCCATTGATAAATGACACGAAGCGGCGTTGGTATACGAGGCGGATGATGAGTCAGGACTGCCCAAAACACATTATGGAAGTAAAGGTAGTTTTGCAGATCGAGGAGCAACAGCTTGGGCAAAGAAAAGATGGCACATTCAGGCATACAAATGCCAAAAGGGCTAAATGACCAACATTTTGGTGTAGGCAGATTGCCGATTTCTCTCGTTAAAAGCCCGATGAATGAGCAAAATTTGTCAATCTTGTCAATTTTGGAGCTGTGGATTTTATCGATTTCCCCAAGAAATATGGCAAAAAACGTCGTCGTTGTAGGTATCCTGATGGTTGTTTCGCTGTCAGTACGTAGACCCACGTGCACGAGAGCTATGAGATCCGTGCAAAAAGATTTTGAGTGCAATGTTGTAACTCTGGGACTATAATTTACGAATTGGGCTTCTAGACATGATTTCTAGCAAGCTGAAGGAATCGATAGACGATGCACTCTGATTTGAACAATATATATCCTGCACTTCAATTTCAACAAAAACAGTCCGTGGCCATGAGCCGAAACGAGACAGAAAACAATTGCGGAGCGCGTCGAGATATTTCCTACATGTAATGCGCTATATAGGAATGAAAATGTATGATTAACAAAACCCGGGCAGAAATGATAAATTCTATAGCAAAGGATTGAGAAGAAGCATTTTTAAAACTCCTAGACTATACCAGGAAACGTGCGGAACTTCAGCACCCTTTCGACTTTTGGGTTAGAACCTTCGGGGAATTGCCCCAAAATTCGAACAACTTGTGATATTCAGTAAAATAGCAGTCCAAAGAATCGGACGAGTCTACGAGGCAAAAGGAAAAAGTAACCGGGGTCTCTAGAATGGCTAACCGGTCTGACTTCAGGCCTTTTACCATGGACCAAATAAGGGTGGTCCCATGGACGGTAGGATTCAGACCGATAACCCAAAAGAGAGAACTTACTGCCCTGGTGGACAGCAATTTTTCGCACAAAAAAAATAACATTTTAGAGCATTGATTTGCACCTCAAGCCAAAACTTTTCACAGGGGACGGGTAAACCTGACTGCCTGAGACCCCTCTCACAGGGCCGTAATAAATGTTAGCCCCGCACTAGCAGAAATGTTACGTCTGCTGCCGACAGCGTGAAACATGAATCTAGACCTCAGTGACGGATTTAAGTTTTTCCTTTCTTTCTGCAACATGAAATCACATGGCAATTAATAATTTCGCAGGGCGAACTACCTTCACCCAATAAATCAAATTGAAGCTACGCCCGTCTGGACAGAGTAACTAGACTACATGTTTGGTCACAAGTAGTAATTGTAAATCCATACTGCTTCGGACTTCTGGTCAGACTTACTAAATTGCGTACAAAAATTTACAATCATTCGGGTTAAATATGGACAGCACAGAGGCAAAGTGAAGGCAATCCAAAATGTCTGCTGACTAGGCCCCTGATTTTCTATCAGACGCCCGAAAAACATGCAAAAAAACAAACAAACATGCAAACATTTTCTGCAAAAAAACAGAAGAGTCCCGTACGTGACCGACGGACGCCTAGGCCAGCATCACAGCACTTTTTTCTCCTTTCGATTTATTTTCTGGCAGTTGCCTACGAATGCCTTAGACCAAATTGCTTCCACTGATTGTGCCTCAAACAGCTGTCACTGGCATCACAGTGGGTTTGCGTAATAGTCATGGGGCCAATTCTCCTGCGGAAATTTGAAAGGGTCCCAGGTGGTCAAAGTGAAACATCTATATACGGAGGAACTTCCAAAAAGTTGGGGGTCACGACCCCAACAACGTCTGCCGCCCTTGGATTGGAAATAGTCCTTGCAGATACACCGTATATTGCCATTGGCAAACATTTCTTTTCTTTCATTTTTTAAACCTAGTTTAGGTGATATTGTTCATCAATATAGGAATATGTAATCTCACGATGCGTACTAGACCACTTAGGCAAATCCAGTCATATTATTCCGAGACTTTGGGTCGGGTCCGGCCGGGTTTGCAGTATAATTTGAGAGTGAAACACAAAAACAAAATACCCCAATTCGGAGAAATACTGGAAGAAATTTGGGCAAATTAAAAAGTTTTTATTATGGCTTTGGTGGCCGAATTTTGGCCGCATCAGTACTGATATAAGTTGTGCACATAAACTGCAATGAAATCCACTAACCTATTTTAGTCTGGGTAAGTTGTTTCTGCCCCAATTTACTGAACCTGCAACGTGTACCCGTGCCCTGGTCATTTTATTAAAGTGGTGTTGCGTGGTTCACAGTGATAATCATAATTTTATGATCGTCTAACCTGATTCAATTATTGTCTAACCGAAACGATAATCGCGTTGGATATTGTCTTAAGTCCACTAATCCCGTGCGGACCCCAGATGAAAGTATGCCCGCACTAGGCGAAGTCGAAGGATTATTAACCCGGTTCCATACCGAGTGCTCGAATATTAAATCGAAAAGCCAAACGTACATAAATTTTCATGGCGTTTTTCTACCCGGCGTTGTGAATGTGCGATGTAATGCTTGTAATCATTTTGTTCACTCGAATAATTTCACAAGCAAAGCTTTGGGGGTAGACGGCCCCCACTCCCGCCCCCAATTTGTCTGAGATTAAAAATTCGTGAAAAATTTGGAAAGGAGAAAGGCAAAAGTGACAAAGCCTTAAAAAAAAAATTTTTCTGCTGTACGTTTTTTCGATAAAATGCAGAAAACAGAAAAGCGGAAACTCGAAAAATTACCGCGCGCCTTCGCGCGCCTTGTAGTCTTCGATGACTGACTTGTACTTTCAGCCAAATATTTACTGCTCCCCAATTTAAAGGGTCCCGTACGCCTATGCTTTTTCTATCATCCCACCAGGACCGTGGCAGACCCCTGGTCCCCTCCTCAAACCAAACAAGCAAACGAAGCCACAGTAGAGAAGGTAATAAAAATACCATGACCATGTGTGATATGTGGTAAATCATCTCGGTCTGTACATTAATGACCACTTTTTTTGTTTCTCTTACTCAAATCACACCTGTAGATGTAGGTGTATCGAGTCCTGGCATGTGCCTTTTCCGGCGATCTGGAGGTCATTAAAAAAACAAAACGCTAAATAAAAATTTTCTTTGTACGTTTCGCGCCACCATGGTGGAGTTCCGCTTAGATGGTCTTTGCATTCGATTGTGTCCCCCCCCCTTTTCAAAACGGATCGTCCCCCCTGGAAGGGACAAGGACTGTGTTTAGTGCTATGTATAGCTCGGCCTATTAATCTGGTGCAGGACCGCATGGGCCCCACGGGCCTATGTACGTACAAAGCCCTGAATCAAGATTGAAGTCGCGGAGTCTCGGGGCATAGCCCACGTTAGGCCTTGTTAAGGGAGTAGCCTACAGAACCTTTGCTTCACCCTACTATTACTATGGTATTACATGGCTATTGTCGGTTACGTTAAACCTAACCATAACGTAAAATATTTAAAACTAGGGACCTGTGTTTTAGTGGTTCCGTGGCATGTCAGAACGCGTAGCCTAACTAGTCGGGGGGGGGGTGGGGGGTCCCCTGTCACAAGTTTTCCCCGAAATAGCACTCCTCCCCCTCGACCCCGCTAACAGATACGCATGTGATCAGCCCGACGAGTTTTGCTGAGGGGGGGGGGGTGGGTTTCGTTTTGGCCCTATGACGAACGGTATGTAAAAAGACCATCTAAGCGTAGCGCCAGCATTGTTGGCGTCGGATCGTACAAGGAAATATTGGGTCTTAACCTCCTCAGATCGCAAAGAAACAGGCATTTCTCAGACCTTTAGACCATATAAAATCCTCAAAAATACTCTATAACATTTTCCAATTTGCAGTCTTCTTTTATCCTTCGTCGGTGAAAAAACACCTGTTGACCAACCATGAGAAACAATTTAATGTGCGGCGAAAAGAAAAACTATAAAGACAGGATCCGCGGGAGGAGGGGGGCTGCGGGGGCTTCAGCCCCCGCACTTTTCTGCCACCGGCATTTTGGCCCGCCTAAATTTGGCCCGCCCTGTGACGGGGTAAAAATAATGTTTTAGCCTCTTAATTTCAGGTATTACAAAAATCAAAATATTACAAGGAGCAATTTTTGGACTGTCGGCCTAATCACAGCTCGTGCAAAAAATTGAAGAACAATTCAATACGTCGGATCTGCTACGTAACTCCCGAATGCAGCACAGCCCTTCGTACGGTTAGCTAGACCTACTCGACTCCGGCCAGCCAACAATGGGGAGTTTAGTAGCTGTAGCATTGTGGGGCTGCCAGTGAAGTCGGTAGGCCTATAATGTACAGGAACGGGTACAACCGTTTTGTTGTGCACTGTTGTGCATTTATCATTTTACGTGCCTTCTGTCAGGGTGTTCACAATATTGCTAGAGTTCCGATATCAAAGAAAACATCTGACCCACCTCTCGGAAATTGCAAAAAGTATTGAAGTCGGTAGGCCTACGCAGTTCCTCCCCCAAACACATAACATGGAGATAGGAACCCTCAGTTAAATCTCCTGAAGTTGTCTGTGGTGTCGACAATAGCAGTAATTGGTAACGTCAAAGGTTAATTCGACTGATAGAACGCCTCGACTGCTCCAGTCTAATGCAATCGAGATCCCGTGTAGAATCTTTTATTTTGATGGAGATTTGGGACTAGAGGTGATACCATGATTATGGTTTTACAGGACACCTTCGTCACTTCACTGCGGGCACGAATCCCCCAGTCATTTTGTATGGTTCATGATTTTCTTTTCATTACATATTTTCGGCAGATCCCTCAAGGTCTATGTTCGGCCTACTATCACGTTATGTGGCCAGGGGCGGCGCCAAGGGGGGCAAGGGGGGCGGTTTCCCCCCTATGGTTTTGGGCAGAAACAAGAAAATCGTTTTGAACGATGGTTTTAAAGCAACTTATTTTCGTAGAGGGTGGGGTGAGTGTCTATACATGTTTACTATACTACTATCAGTTTGGTCGGATTCGAAAAAATCTCGTAGATGAGGGGGGGGGGCCACGTTCCCCAATCAAATCTTAGTGGAAAAAAAATGTGTGGTGATAGTATTTGACTCTTGTGTAGATGAACAAAACCTTAATTTTTCGCGCTCGTCGCGCGCGTGGCCGTGTTTTCTTGGTCGGTTTATTTTGGATCCGATTTGATATCTCACGCATGGATCTAATGTACCAAAAATAAGTTGGCGGATTCAACAAATCTTCGCAAATGGGGGGGCCACATTCCCCTAATTAAATTCTAGTTATTAGGTAATTGAAAAACCCAAAAATCTTCGCGCGTCGCGCGCGCCTGGCTGTGTTTCTTGTCAATTTTCATTTGAATCGATTATATGCCACGCAATAATTTAATGTACCAAACATGAATTTCGCGGATTCAACAAATCTTTGAAATTGGGGGGGGGGAGGAATGTTCACCCAAATCCCCAAATGAAAAATGTTGTGGTGATACTGGTTTTTTAAACACTTAGGTTAAATCCAAAAACCAACAAATTTTTGCGCGTTCGCGCGCGGGGTCGTGTGTTTTATACAGCAATTTTCATTTGATCCAGAGAATTTCCACGCATTAATTACTTGTACCGGGAATCAAGTTTGTCGGATCGAACAAACCTTCAAAGACGGGACACGTTCCTCCAATCAATGCTGTGAAAAAAATGTTGTGGTAAGTTTCCAACACGTATGTAAGAAAAGAAACCAAAAAGTTCGCGCGATTCGGCGCGCGTGCCTGTGGTTTCTTCGCCAATTTTATTTGACCGATTATATGCAACGCATCAATTTAATGTACCAGACATGAAGGTCGCGGATCGAACAACTCTTCGTAGTGGAGGGGAGGGGGCATGGTTCACCCAAATCCCAAAATGAAACATGTTGTGGTGATAGCTTTTAACACTTAGGTAAATCAAAAACCCAAAAATTTCCGCACGCTTCGCACGCGTGGTTGTTTTTTTCTTCGTGAATTTTCATTTGACCCGTCGTATGACACTCATATATCTACTTGTACCGTTGGAGATGTGGACTTCAGAGGGAGGCGTTCATCAGTTTCGGCTGGGGGACTCATTCCGGCCACTCCAGTCTGCATAATTAGTCCCACAATCGGCAGTACAAAGTTTTCAGTACATTCTTACGCCTTGCCGCATAGGCGCACTGTAACTGAAGCCTACGTTCACGATCGAGTTCTGTGTGTGTATGCATATTTAATTGACTGCTTGCGTCGAATGCTGTCGTCTGGAACATCCTCTCCATCATAAAGTTAGAAAATTTTTAAATAAAATACCCATTATACAAAATGACAGGGCAGAAAAAGCCAACTTAAAGATTTTTCAGTGTCGATGAAACGGCCCAGAGAGGCGTCCTCCTTCATCTGCGAGCGTAAGACGTCCACAATTTTCTAGTACGCTCCGCGCCAACCTGTGGTGGCGCTCCGCTAGATGGTCCATCATCAGGTTCGCCCCCCCCCCATGGTAAACCCCTGGCGCCGCCTGTATGTGGCTTTTCTTATTTTTGTAGGGCCTTAATAATGACATTTTCCCAAGGTTTAATCTATTAGAATTCAGTTTATTACTTGATTTATTACCCTTGGTAAGACGTAATTCGTTTGGTCGCGGAATTAAAAAAAATGTGGTACATAAATCCATTTTTAGGATGTCAGTTACTACCTGAAAACGCACGACGGGTAGCTTCCTCCCTGCGATCTGGGTGGTCTGTCATACTAGAAATTTCTTTGTACGCTCCGCGCCAACCGATGGTGGCGCTCCGCTCAGATGGTGGGCGCGCCACAAATGCTTAGCCCCCCCACTCAAATTCTCTCCCCGCGGTCCCTGAAGGATGGGACGTAAAGTAGAACGCTGATATTGCATTTTTATAATGTTCTCGCCTGCAAGAATATACCATTCCAATGCTGTACACGAGGTTTCTTTCAAAACATGACCTTCGTAACCGTACTACCAAATCTTTGCCTTTATAGCTTCGAAAAAATCCTACTATCATGTTACGAGGCATGCGGTATATTTTTGCAGGTAAGAACATTTTACAAAGAGTTTCAAAACATTCGAGTCACGTTCAAACAAACAAAAATTGAACTTTGTCGCAAAACTAGACAATCAAACGATTAATATGAGACGACGGCTGATATTAAACAATGCATTGAGAGTAGAGTTTGACTTGACTTCCTGCGGCGTTAGGGGCTAGGCTATGTATCTCTATTTTTCTGGTTGCAGAAATTACCTAAATCAGTGATAAATAAACAGTTAAAGGAGTCACGGAACACGACAAAAGTCGACAATTCTATTTCCCTTCCCCTGCTCATTGAGAAAGGCTAGTTGGTGCCTCATAGGTTCCTGGGCATCAGCGCTCTTGGTCTCTGTAACAATATAATCAAGTACTGGACTAGCCTGAGAAGTCTCATACCCCTTTCCGACATACCCGGGGCAATTCCCCCCCCCCCCCCCCACCCTAGTCCTGTCGGGTTCTACCGGTGAATTGCTATGTCTCAGTTAAGTTGTCCGCTGTTGAAACCCAGGGTGATCCCGAGAAAAATGCCGGTGTAACTTTACCCTCGATTCGTTTCGGGTAAATACCCAGGATAACCCGGATAACCTGTGTAAATGCGGTCTGACACTCGGTGCCTTACTTTCCCGAGCTTGCCTTGGTTTTCTACCATAACTGTGATGTTTGTCGCTACATGTCGGCGAAACGCGCTTGCCCAAAATCCCCCTCCGTTTGCAGACACAGCAGTGTCCTGTGTACGTCAGCCATCTTGCCAGTGCTTCTTGCACAGACCTTATAATCACGGGCACGGGCTGCGATTGTGTTGGCGATTGGGGGGAGAGACGAGCAAGATAAATACTATCTAGCGGAGCGCCACCACTGGTTGGCGCGTAGCGTACCAGGAAATGGGACAGAAAGCGATATTCCTAAAATTTATAACAATTTTTTATTTTAGGAAAGGTTCTTCAAAACTTATCGCCTTAGTGATCAATTTCAAGTTTCTGCTTTGGGGCGGCGTGAGATTCAAAAATATAATGCAAGTGAGGTTTACGGTCATGTAAAGAGCAATAGGAATGGGCAAAAAAATGTAACAAACGTTTCGCGCGAAGCGCGATATATTGCACGATTCAATCGACCAACGACAGTCACTGACTCCTCTCTGACCTATCACTTAGATAGGCCTGAGTTTCTACTCAAAGATTACGGCCCCTTTTTCATGTTTTGCGGGACCACGGCCCATGGGGACTGTGGGAAGGGACAGTTCAATTGGGGCCAGACAGGTGGCCAAATTAATATAACACATAAAGGATTAAACCGCAAACACCCGCGCCGGGAAGCTACTCGCATGAAATTTACACTTTGCATTGAACGTTTCCATCGAAAAGTTCCGACAATCTTGGATATAAGCCTTATATTCACACGAAATTTTGAATAATGTCTTGCCCACGAATCTGATGGGGTTCCGCCTGGCCGAATCTTCGATGGTCATTTTAGGGGGTTCCGCCACCACGCGTGTGCCACCTTAATATGTGTACGGGACGCACGCACCTAGCATTCAACAAGTGGTCGCCCACCCATCACTTGATGCTGGATTACTCTGTTTTGATTTGCAACATAGACCAGTATATGGCCAAAAATTCACAGGGGATCCGCCGGGTGGTAGGACTACCCCCCCGTCGCCTCAACCTCCTTCCCTTAAAAAACAACAAAGTTTACACTTTTGAGCCTTCCATCGAAATTCAGGCAATATTTGGACTTCGAGCCTTTTCCTTCACCTGAGTTTTGAATCATTACTTTTTGACAATGCAATTGGGTGGCGTTCCCTGCCGCATTTTCGATGCCGCACGTGTGCCACTCATAGTGAAGTATGATGTCACCGTGCCAGCCAAAATTTTCAACAAGTGGTCCCCCCCATAAATATAAATTAAAAAAAAATCACAGATCCCACCAGGTGGTAGACTTACCCCGTCCCCTCAACCCCTTCACCCCACGATAGCGATTTGTATGTTAGTTAGTTTGTCCGTTTATTTAACTAACTAGTTCCCCTAGCATAAAATCGACAATGTCCAATGAAGGAGCACTTCACACTAATCTGGTCAGGCCAGTCTTACGCAAGCGATAGGGATGACGGAGCCACCCTCTTTTCGTTCATTGAGAATTGAGAACACCCGTAGTTAATTTCTGGCATTTTTTTTCTTTTGTTAAGGAACATCGTATGTCTGCACAAAGCAGATCATATGTATGCACACTAATTTGAAATAGGAACAGCAGAATTCACTCAATTTGATCATCAGATCATTGATCAACACGGTTGTGTTGCGTAGGGCCTGGTTACAGTATAGTAAGCTGGTCTTTCCAGAAATATTGATTGAAGGAAAGAACGCAGTGGAAGGATACTTGAATAAGTACATTTTTCACCGTTGTGTTTTTTGTTTTTACAAGAATTTCATTCGCAATTCTCTGTACAGGATCCCCCTAATTTATTTCTGTCGCTACATTATTGTTTGCCCGTTGTTCAAGGACGATACAGGCTACATGTCTCTTGTTTGCCCTACTTGAACATGCTGATTGCTATTTCATAAAACCACAAATCCACAAAAAAGTCCCATATCGGCTAGATCTGTAGATTGCCTATCACAGAGGGCCTATCATAATAGATCATCTATAGGCCTATGTTAGGCAATAGGCGGCCAAATATTTTCTAAAAATGCTTCGCATTATGCAACCGACTGGCTGGGTTATATACAGGTCATTGAATTATTAAACATGATATGAGCGTCATGGTAGAAGAATAAGATTCCTCGCTCGATGGCATAATATGAGACCGCAAGGACACTGACACATTCTCTGCAACAATTGGCAATTGAGCAAAGTAAACGCTTCGGAATTTGAAACGACATACAATTCAATCTCGTAGAAAATTATGTGATTTGTGAACACTATTTTTGGAGCGTGTCATTGCTAAAAAGTGTCTTCGTACTTTTGGCGAAGGAACTTTGAGCGATCTGTGAAACACCTGACTGAATCTAATTACTAATGAGCATACGCTGGCTAGGGCATAGTAAATCTTTGCAGGTGAAGTTATTCGCATTTTCTTTCCAAGCATGCAGCGCGCCAGTAACATGCCGTGATTTCCTTCAGTTGTAAAAGGCTTCGTCGTCTCAATGTTCCCGCGAAACTCGTGAAAACCAGTACTCCGATTCCCTGTACACTTTGAATATTATATTACATATTTCTAAAATGTGGTACACAATATGCCTTACGCATACAGTTAATGAGATGACGATACTATTAGCTTTACACATCAACGCACCCACATCAGTCCGATCTACAGTTCACAAAACCGAACAAAAAAGACGCAAAGAAAGAAAGCACAAGGGAGACATTTTTTTTTGTATACCGAACATTGATTGAACGGTTAGCTCTTCGGGAAAGTAGCGACGTGAGTTTAGATGCACATTCAACATCGATCCTAACAGCCTAAGGTAACCCAATAGCTTTCCGGCCAGGGTACATTCAGATAGGGAAGTAACATTTTGACTCTGCCTCTCTTCTGGGGTCGAAAAGAGTAAGAACCTTCCTCTATGCCAATTTTACAATACCACAAGAAAAATGTGTCGCTTTGCAAATATTTATGTATGCGTATCCCCCACGCCTCCTCTGGACCTCCACGCCTCCTCTGGGTTCGATTCCAAGTTACCAATAGTCTTGTTCAAGACGAGGTGACTGTGACTCATTTTTTTGCCTTCTCAATATCGCTCTATATGGCGCGCCCTCGATATGATCAGTACGGTCCTAGATCTGGTTCCGCCACGGACGCTATTGCCATTCACCACTGGTATTACGATAGCTGGAAGGCGCAACTGGTTGGGAAAATGGGTTGAGAAAATGGTTGGGTTGAGAAAATTTCGAAATAATAGAACCTTTTTCCCGCAATCTGAGACATATTTGGTGTAATTTATAGTCCTGTGATGACATTTTTACTCCTACATTTTTAAGTTCAATTGAGTTTGTCTCCTGGCCGGCAAACGGGGGGGGGGGGGGGCGTACGCCGGTTCCGCCCTATGCTGGCTACGCTACTGTCTGCTGCTACTTTGGTAACTACATTCTTGTATTGTTTATCACTCATGAGCCAGTACAGCATGAGCCAGCATCTGCCGAAATACTTATTGTAATTCTATACAACCACGATGACTATAGTTTATCAATTGCTACAGGATACATTGTTGTGGCTTATAATTATGTCCATTGTTTTTTAGTTTTATCTATTATAGTCTTACTAGATCCGCCGGTCCAACACTATCATTAAGTAGGCCTACGTATTGGCACGATGTCGTCGTCTATTTCAGTGTAGGGTATACAACTACTAACAGGATGGAAAGGTCACATTCTATTGATGGTATGAAGGAACGGAGACCGCACTCCGGGTTGCATTTTTGCACAGATATGTTATTCAATTATTGTGGCGAGGAAAAGTTCTCTGTCCTTTCGACCGAAAACTGTAGCATTCTTTCAAATCACGCAAATCATAATATATTTATCAAGCAGTCTCAGTCCGTGTAGGTATCATTATTTTGTTCGGGAGTCGGTCTAACATTCGGCCTGCGAGCAGAGCAGAGCGTCAGCTTAGGCTTTCCGCGTCGCGAACGTGAATATTTGCTACTAACGGGCAGTACGGGATAAATCAACAATCATTTGGTATACGTAGGCGGACTGGCATAAAAGAGTGGCGCTGGCGCCGCTAGTCAAACCAGTAACGCTTAGTTCCAAGCCTTCATTTCACATGTCCTCCCTTCCAGCCATAGCTACCCATCTGTAGTTATCTAGTGTTAAATTGACTGATATGAGAACTACAATTGAAAAAAAATCTGTTGAAAATTAGTATTAGGTCAAAATTCGTAAATTTCGTGAATAGGTCCCCGTGGCGAAAGAATAAATTTGTTACGTGGCCGGCCGGCTTTTTCGAAAATTCGTTAACTGATCACTATTTTCTCCAATATAGAAATGATTTGAAGTGCTGTAAAATTTTTTTTTTTTTTTTTTTTTTTAGCTTGGTACGCGCAGCCTAAAACGCACAGGGAAGGCCCATTCCCGGTCATCTGGAGGCTTGCACACCAACAATTTCTTAGACACTCCGCGCCACCCCATCGTGCGCTCCGCTGCATTTCTTGTGCCCCCTGAAAAAGGTTGCCCCTCCCCCCTCCCCTGCCCCTCCCCTGCCCCTCCCCCCCCCCCACTTGCCGTACAATCTTCTTGTAAATGCGGTGTCGAACCACGGCATTCGTTTTCAATATTATTGATGTACATTTTCTCGAATATTTCATCAGCTGAATGGAGCTTTCAAATTAACTCCTGTCTAAACAGTAGGGCCTATCTAAGTTGAAAACTGTCAAGAGTCACCATCGGAGCTCCGTCCAGTAGCCAGGATTTCTACGTTGATTCATACTAGAGTAAAGACACATGTTGCGGACGGGCGGGTTGTCTATTAACTGTTGTTATCGACTTTGTTACACTTGTTTTCTTTTCAATCGATTTATCAGTCTGGCAACGGCTCTATCGTTCGATAAATCCTCATGTCCTAGAATTTGAGATTAAAATGAATAATTCACATTATCAGAAAAACAAATGCTGACGAGGTCAATATAGGTTAACAATTATTAAACATCTCGTATTTTTCAGTATATGAGCAAACATTTGCAATAATTTTGAAAATGAATTTTCAAATTAAATCAACGTTAACGCTCGTATTAAATTGGCATGGAAATTCATATACCCTCCGTGGAATTCGAATAGATATAGTATAGTTAGTGTAGTGGCTAGTGTGAATCTCTTCATATGGGAAAGAGCCTTCGACAATGATGGGTCAACTAAAGTTCACGTTATCGGTATCTGCTCTATACTTTAGATATTCATCTATGACAGATTTTAACAAGGATTGTTACTGGAACTTTACCCTGAGTGAACATACCTCTTCCAAGTCAGTAAGCTGAAACACACTCGTTAATAGATCAAACTAATAATAGAGATTGACGGATTTGACGGTAGGTCCCAACTAATTTCCAAGTTCAATCTACTACTTTCCCTCGTAATCTTTTTTCTACAAAATTGACATTATTCGTCAACATATTTATAACGTCTTCTTGAAAATGAAAAAAAAACGAGGAAGAAGAGAACCAGAAGAAGTAATATTTTTTTGCTATACAATATAAATGCATACATATAGATGCACATACATGCCACCACACTCAATCATACTTAGATATATGCTATGCCACACAAGGGTAACCAAAATAACCAAACGACAAACAAATATATTCATGTATGATTTGATCATTGTCAGTTACTGAACCGGAAAATCAGACACGTGTTTTTTCGCAAAAAGCATGTTGCGGTGAACTGCGGGATATAGTTGTGATACACGCTGGGATACTTCAGGGCAGTTTCGTGTTAGCATGTATTAAATTTTATTTATCCTCCTCATTCTCTGTGCATATTCTCTATTCTCTCAAAATTGAGTATAGTTGTCCCCGATAATTGTTTACATTCTTATCACGACAAATCTGGGAAAAAGGGGAAATTTCAACCCCCTCTCCAGAAAAATCTATTTTATCCGTTGAAATTCCAATTTGGCGTTCCATAGATTGTCTACTTTGCCCCCTTGAGCAGACCACAATGCATTGCGAGACTGAGGCTATTTGCGAGAAGGCATGCTGGCAGCTACAGGAAACATCAAGATAACCGCGCCCACTTTCTCAATTGTGAAATTTCTTGCAACCGCGCATGTGACCTGGCCTATATCAGGCTGGGATTCCCATTGACGTTGTTATATGATTGGATACGCCGTCACGTGACACCAGGAAAGTCGAATCCACCCGAGCGAGCACGAACGTAGCGACGATGTCCGAATGAGCTGCAATGGCTGGCAGGCTGGACGGATTATGACAGATAGAGATGGTCCCAAGCGACAGATTCATCCAAATAGTATGGAACGACCACAGCTGAGTAGGCAGAACTGTTACGTGTACCGATGCGGCATCGATTCCGCATGCTCCGCCGCAAAACAACTCAATGAAATATTTTCCTCATAATAAAACGATCCAATGTTCATACACCTCAGATAATAACGGTATTACCAGGTCATCGTACGTGCAGCTCATTCCATCTTAAACAAGCGCGATCGAAACGTCTCGGTAGCTGCGGGAAACTCTACCTTTGATGACCTCCCAATGAGCTTCTACATATTCACGACAACCAGCTGTACCATGTTTCATTAAAATCGGACTCTGTTTCTCATTTGATCTCTGACCTCACATGACAATTGGGTGACCTATAAATGCCCTTCAGAATTTTCAACTGAAATGTTGACCACATATCCCAACTTTCAACCTCATAGCATCTACGGTTTAAATGAAATGAATATTTCCGCATTTTTTTTTTTTTTTTTCGATCTCAAATGACCTTGAATGACCGCCCATTGACCTTCAAAGTTCTGCCATAGACCTGATAGATGTTGATTCCATAGAACGAACGAACGAACGAACGAACGAACGAACGAACGAACGAACGAACGAACGAACGAACGAACGAACGAACGAACGAACGAACGAACGAACGAACGAACGAACGAACGAACGAACGAACGAACGAACGAACGAACGAACGAACGAACGAACGAACGAACGAACGAACGAACGAACGAACGAACGAACGAACGAACGAACGAACGAACGAACGAACGAACGAACGAACGAACGAACGAACGAACGAACGAACGAACGAACGAACGAACGAACGAACGAACGAACGAACGAACGAACGAACGAACGAACGAACGAACGAACGAACGAACGAACGAACGAACGAACGAACGAACGAACGAACGAACGAACGAACGAACGAACGAACGAACGAACGAACGAACGAACGAACGAACGAACGAACGAACGAACGAACGAACGAACGAACGAACGAACGAACGAACGAACGAACGAACGAACGAACGAACGAACGAACGAACGAACGAACGAACGAACGAACGAACGAACGAACGAACGAACGAACGAACGAACGAACGAACGAACGAACGAACGAACGAACGAACGAACGAACGAACGAACGAACGAACGAACGAACGAACGAACGAACGAACGAACGAACGAACGAACGAACGAACGAACGAACGAACGAACGAACGAACGAACGAACGAACGAACGAACGAACGAACGAACGAACGAACGAACGAACGAACGAACGAACGAACGAACGAACGAACGAACGAACGAACGAACGAACGAACGAACGAACGAACGAACGAACGAACGAACGAACGAACGAACGAACGAACGAACGAACGAACGAACGAACGAACGAACGAACGAACGAACGAACGAACGAACGAACGAACGAACGAACGAACGAACGAACGAACGAACGAACGAACGAACGAACGAACGAACGAACGAACGAACGAACGAACGGAGCGACATGATGACTCGTGGAGCGACTTACCCGCGGCTATAATGAGTTTTGTGAATTGGACCTCCGAATTAGAGATTCGGGGTTGTCAAATACGCTCTTTTCGTAATAGGTGCGTTTCAAAGCATTTGTATGCTGTAATCTCGAGTTGAGTTCAAACTTACGAGGCAAACGGCACCTCATATATTATTCGCTGGAGGTTGTGAGACGATGATGTCTCTTTAAAGTTTGTTAGTTTGATGCTCGTCTTGGGTATATACCTGCCGAGTAGATGATGGAATCCATAATGAAACGCCCAGTACGGGTGCAGACCCTAATACTACATACATAACGAATCATTCGTTAGGTACCTCTTGACAATGTTGTATAACTAGCACACCTATTCCGGTGTTGTGTAAGAAATTACACAATCATTGTGTATAATCTGCACAATTTGTGTATTTTTTACACACTCTTATACAATGTTGTGTAATTTCCTTCAAATAACGGTGCTAGTGTGCTAGTAGTTACACAGGTTGTGTAAATTATACACACAACAATTTTAATGTATATGCACTGACGGAATGGCCATATCTCTCTGATGGTGGTTACCTCAATGAGGAGGCTGGGTATACACACATACGGCAACCTGTAAATCGCCTTTTTTCCACGTATGCAGTTCTTCAGCGCCCAGCGGTAGGCAACAACCCTGATTCCAAGTTTTTTTTTTTTTCGTACGACACCCGCCTCACCGCCTGGGGTTTAAACACGGATCTCCCAGGTGGGGAATCGACGCAATATATTCACCACCTGCGCTGACCACGCGTGTTCTGGTGTTGAAGAAGATGGCATGCGGGCTCCATTTTTCGGAACAACGGTCTGCTGCTAACTTTGTCTGCAATATATATTTGCGCGCGCGCATTCGCGGAGGGCATTTGCCTACTGCTTTCCAGTTTGACTTGTGGAGAATAGACGTTCCAATCAATTAATCGAGCGATATAGATAGATATGAACACGACGCGACACTTCGTCCATAGCAACAGTATAGTCTCTAAAACGACAAAAATTTCGAATAAATATTGATACATATATAACGATGCGTACCGTATAGGTGATCTCAACGAGTGATTTTTTCTTGGTGGAGTACCGTACTAGAGTCCATGGTGTGGAACCTAACTGCAGGTCAACGTATCATACCCGCATGGCTGGCCTAACCTTGATCCAGATTAATCCACACCTGTGAAGGTCGTAAGGCTTCCACCACCTAGCACACATTACTATTGTTGGTTTATCATGAACTCCCCACACCCACGCACTTAAGTCTGTAACTTACTCATTCACCTGTAATTTTCCAACCCATTTTCTTCTTTTTGAACTCAGTCTGGGTTAATTAAAGGTCGCCCTCCATGACACACGCTATGAGTAATCAATACGCCCCACGGCCTTACATTCACGGTACAGCCCATCGATTGTAGTTAAATAATGACCAATATACGCCTACGCTAATCTGGGCGGCCTGGGTACCAATTCCCGGAAATACGGAAGAGCGCGAAAGCGACCGACCTCGCTTCAGTCACGTGCATGTTACGCCATCGAGTTCGATAGACTATCTATGCAATTCTTACTTTCTTGTTTCCGAGTCTCTCTTGGGGGGTTTTGCATAGCGTGCAGCAGTGTGTGGGTGTTCTGCATGTGTGCCCAAGATACTACCCCTAACTGCCTAGTAGAACCCGCATGGCTGGATTATCGCTCCTATTTATCAAATATCGGCAAGAATTTACGAAATTCTCCGTCAAGTGATTGGAGAGGCGACTAACGTGAAGTAGTAACCTGCACCATCTCACATAGAGAAGTTTTGAGACGTGTATAGACTACCCGGGGATCTGTTAAGAAATTAGTTCATTAACCGAAAACACCCACATTCAACGGGATTGAAAGGTTTTGGAAGGATCATGTATAAGGGTATTATAATATGGAGGAAGGTAAACTGAAACCGTTGGTCCAAAACCTGTCTTCAGTCATGCGAAATTATTGGATAAGGTTGTGAGGTAAGCATCTCGTGCGTATTGCACAATAACACAGCAAGCCTATGGCAATAAATTGAATAACGTATGTACAACCCGCCTAACAATTCCTATGTAATCTATTTTCTTCAAATTTGAGCAGAACGCTCGACAGGTGTTTAGCATCTTAGTGAACCTGTTCGACATCGATTGACCCTTCAAGGAGAAATTACCATTCGGATTTCAAACCGGAAACAATAACAAACTTTGCTTGGATGTACAAGTCAGTACTACTGTGTGTTATTTGTCGTGTAGGAATTATGTTGTGCAATATGAGAATATGCATAGGAAGCCATATCTATCTATATTTCAATCTATATATCTGCAACACAGGCAACAGAATGTCGAGTGAAACGGGTAGGAGACAAGTGGCTCGGAATCTACTCTCTGATCGAGTCATACGCGATTCTTCCAAAACCCTTGAATGCGAACGGTAAGTGATCCGGATTCCAATATGAAGAAACGAAATTGAACACTTGTAATCCCTTCCATCAAACCAATCGATTTGGGTATCAAAACATGCAGACGCTGGCTTACACAACCATGTCAGCCGTGGGTTTTAGGGGAAGTATACACAAAATGTTAACCCCGAAGTAAGCAGATGCCTCATTCCAACGCTTAATATAACCGGCACGACGACCATGCAATGCCAGATATCACTGTACTCCGAGTAGCATTACAGCGTATGATGTAATTCATTTATACTTGTTTATATCTGAGAAAAAATATAATCCAATCACAGGACGCCCGGAGGGGAATCGAGGATATTTGAGGAGGTTGGGGACCCACCTGGTTTTTGCAGGAATGCATTAAAAAATTGCCCCAGTGTTGTTATCCGTGTCGTGAACTCGGATACGAAGCTATGTCGGCTATGTCATGTATGTTATTACATTGAACAGGGGTTCTGAAAGGATAGAGTAAGTACCCGGTATTAGAGGGCCCTGGAGAGTCGGTAGGGAGTGAATTTGGCGGTTTTCGAAAAACCCACTGATCGAGTCGTGTGTTGTCAAGCGTCTTTGTTCTCTATATCCACTTGTGTCTAAATAAGCTGCAATACATGGATCCGGCCAGATATAATGGCCGTTCCAGGTCTTCTACAGTTATTCCCCTCTGATAAAGTCATCCTTAAGAAAGCTTGCGATGTTATATTGACGCTGCAACCCGCATCCACCATTTGGATTCCTTACTATAACTGAAGATGTTGACCAGACCAGATTACAATTGGTAGCATGTTGGGTAATTAGCGTATATCGTTTAAACATACATACCCAGCAAACGAAAGGAGAACCCCACTTTAATATGGGCCAACAAATATAATTTCATCATGATTGAAAGACAACTTTTACCAAAGGAGTAGAAATGGAAACGACGGTAATACATATGCGGTTCTTTTTCAAATTTGGGTTTAGCAATTTCACTTGTTTACGTTATCGCACAATAACATAATCAATAATATGAATAATACAGCATAAGCCTTGGATGGGTCCCGACTTTTAAAATAGGAAAGGATAAAAAATAGACATGAACAGCACATTTACATTAAATAATAGATATTATGATTACTTCACTCCATACACCACTCTCTAACAACTGTATAAATTTCAGTGTGGCAGGAATTATTCACCAGACGGTGGTAATGTCCTCCTTCAGCAATCACCCAACCCTAAACTAAACACCCACTTTCACAACAATCACCCCCCCCCTCCAAGAATCGCATGAGATGCAGTTACAGGCGAATCTAAGTTACGCGTGAAGAATGCTCATATTAATGACACCGACAACGCACCGCATATCACAATACATGAAGTTCATACGAATAGGTCACGAATTTCCACTAATATTTCCAAGAAATTCAATTATCAAAACCTGAGAAATACTTTACACCTATTTAGGATATTTTAATAAGATGCGTTCCAAATTAGCTGTGATGAATTAGCTAAAATGATCATATTCGATGACGCCATTAATTTCTAATATATAATTTTATACTCCCCTCAGCAGCCCTTGGATTTCTGTTCACTGACCCACTGCACTAGGGATTGTTCGAATAACCCACGTACTTTTGATATCTAAATGTGCATCTGCAAGAGCTATATAACATCTTAACAAAGACCACCACCTCTACCCCCGAGTAAGTGAACGATCATATATAGATGACCGATATTACCGATTCATTGTATAACCCCAAATCCCAATAATAAATTACATTTAATACATAACATTTACGTATCCACAGAACGCAGACAGAAACTACTAACGTTCACTCTCGAACGTTAGATAGTCACTCATTACTGTTAGAACTAGAAACTTTCGATTGTTTAACCCTCATATAGGGAGGAAAATGCCTCGAGTAGTATACGAGACGAAACACTGGGTTGCAATAATAGACAAGTCGCAAGCTCTGTATTACACGATCCAGAAGATATAAGTATTTTATGTTATGATATTGCACTGAATATATTTTAACTGCTACGGGAAGCTGTCAATAAGGACACGGAAGTATGCCTCGGAAGTATGACCTAAGAGGCCCTCACGTGCCGCAGTCAGCACTTCAATAAACCGACTGTAATTGGAAACGTCCTTATTCTCTTTCCATCGTTGCTTCAAATCTCTCCCCTCCCATTGTTTTTTTTTATCTTCAGTTACCAATGATGTTGTTACTTTATCTCAAGCCACATCAGTCAATAGAATGAGGAATGAGCCAAAATATAAACTAGAAGACGGAGCCTTTGTCTAGTTACTTGCAGAATGTGAGTTGCTAACCCTCCCTTGTCGTAATAGAGAGTTGGCTTCTTGCCATTGACAATAAACCTCAACCTGGCCCAAAAATCGCGACTGACGTGTATTTATATTCGTCAAAATTATCATTTCTGTAGGTCTATTTCTATAGTTTAGGGCTTTAGACGACCAAAATCACATTTTCTTTTCGCTTTGAGGCATACCCGCATACTACACGTTTTCGCAAATTTAATTACCAAATAATTGTAAAGACTTTTTTATATCAATTTCCCACTCAATTTTTCTTACAAAAGAGAATTGTTTACAAAATGCGAAATTGGAAAAAGAATCTGAATACATATTCGCTAAAGATGGAAGCCACGTTTCATTTTGAAAGCCTGCACGGATGGTACAGTATGCCACGACGTAGCAAACCAGTAATTTATACAATGCTTTGAAAAGCACATTTCGAGGACTCTACAACATTCAATCAAATGTAGATGCGATGTCCGCAATCCCAGGACTCCCAAATCAAGTATGTGAATTTTCGCTTTCATTGGTTTCTGGGGAAGGACTTGGGTGACGACACCTGACCTTGGCCATGGGGTGCCGTTTAGGAGGCATAGGCGGTCGATAAATTCAGGAACCAGTTGCACATAACCAGATAACCTAGCAGAATATAATGAGTAACCAACTTGCACATCCGGGCACTACACAGCTGCAAATGTCCTCAAACAACTTTCATCAAAGGCTCCCGTAAACGACGATCGAATGAGCTACACGAAGGCGACTCCTGATAGATGGACATCGAGGAACCCTGTCGTTTTTGATAGCCGACGTCGGATCGGTGGTCCGACCAGATGGAGCTTCATCGGTGTTCAGGAATCGTGACAAACGATGCTGTCAGTTCCCCCTCCGTTTCCTTAGAGGTCCATGTCAGTCCTGTTGTTAATCTCCGAATTTGAAAAGTCTACTGCGCCGATGCTCGGCCTCCGGCCGTTGGTTTCCCTCCCGACGGCGGGGGACGAGAGAGTCCCGGTGGGGTAGAGTCCCCGCCCGCCGATCCGAAGGCCTCCTTTTTGAAGGCTCTGGTGGGAGTGACCACCTCTGTTGAGGGTGTATCCAGTGAGACCACTTTGGAGCTGTTGAGGGTACGAGTGGCAGTGGCGGTGGCGGTTTGTCCTGTGGCGGTCGTGTGGTCTCCTTGTTGGACTTGTTCTTCTTGCACATGCCCGGTGGGCCTCTAGATGAACTCCAGATGCTCTTCGCTGATGAGGCCTTTGGCCATCTCCTGCTCCAAAGAAAGATTTTTCGCTTCCCAATCCTCTGTTTCCTGTCGTCGGAAGAAAGAATGGCGGAGTTTAAAGGAAACTAGTAAGCCTGTGATACCATGTACCATAGATGGAACATTGCTGGTAATATAAGTTCAGTAGTAAGTTCAGAACCTTTTCAGTAGTGGTAATGATTTAACACAAGACCCGAGAAATGCTGAGGATATTTGTGGCTAGATTGGTTTTCATGCTTCGCCGCTTGATTGCCTAGTGTTTCCTTCATATATTTCCTGTTGAGTGGTCTTGGCACCCATGAGGATAGACGAAAACAATCGTAGGAATTCCAGCATTCTTTTGGCACAAGGAACTGAATATGATTTATTACTTTTACTTCATGGCACGCTCTCTTTTTACAGCTATTGTGTTGCATTTATGCATTGCAAAAACTGCAGATCGAAACCAATTGCTGCACTTGCTGCAAGACTGAGGGGAATTTCCAACAGGCTACATTTTAGTACATACTGTGAAATCCTGTACAAGTATGGGTTACCAGCGCTAATTATACGCGCAACTTCGTTCGATCTGTGATAGACGTGCTTTGCAAAAAATACATAAGAATATCACATGTAAAGCCTATTTTGCCCTGCATAAAATCTAATATGTGGCATGCAAATACAGAAGTGAAAATGCAGTAACTATGTCCAGCAGTCAATTGCTATGATTGCACTAGACAGACAGATGAACACCTGTACTGTAGTAATTGCTGCATCATATCAGTATGTCCGCCGAATGACATTCTTGTCTGAAAAAAGGAAGAAATTCGCTAGCGATGTGGATAGTGAAATGACACATTCTGAAGTAGGACATACTTGGATGTATAAGGATGTTGTTTTATTCTTAATTGGTCAATCATCGAACCGCAATCCCATGTGAAACAGTCAGTAAATTCGATTCCCTTCGCGCAGTCTCCGATTCTCGAAGTACAGTCGTCTGAACTCACCATGACAAGAGCGTTGGTATGGTCCACGCGCCTCTGTCGACATTTAGCAGCGGCGAGCTTGTTGCGTTCACGCCTCTGTTTTCTTTTCACTCTCTCATCGGTGCGAGCTGAAAGAGGGGTAAAGATAATAAAGAGGAGTTGAAGGAGTTGTCGAGTGAGTGTTAGAATCACACATAGTTGAAAGACACGTCGAACGTGTACGGGGCGGTTCAACCTTCTGAATGTATTGGGGGGGGGGGGATTTTTTTTTTATTATGTTGTGAACTAGGAGAGCCTTGCGTGCTGTTATTACAAGCAATTGTAAAGACTACCCACCTGAAAAACGTAATTCTATCTGGTTGAACTATTGCGCGGAAGGTGACCCTAAGTCAGACTAAAGGACGCGACGGAAGGGATAGCGATACCCTATTAGAGCTACCGTAGAAGGGTGCAAACCGAAAGTGAAATATCAATAACGGGGATCATTGAACAAGAATGGCGCACCGTGGAGGCCGAGCCACCATTAACCTGAAATCACCCAGGAAAGCGTGCCACCATAATACTCTAGCCGATATAGCCAGTGAGATATTCTCGCAGTGTGCGTTGACAATATTATATATTCATTCAAACTTTCCGTTTTGCAGTTGCAATTTAATATGCAGTTCAGAGTCACTGTTGCGTTTCCTGTGAAGTCAATGTCGAATTTTTTCACCAGAATACGCAAGGGCAAGATTTATGAAGACTATCTACCAGACTGGTTGTGAAATGACCAGAGCATCGTCTTCGTATTTATTTCCTCTTGGTAACACAAAGAAGAAGCTATTGTTCCCTGGCGCTACCACAAGAATTAGGCGGTTTGTCGGCAAATAGGGCCTATTGGCTCGCAAACCAACCAGCCATTTCACAATTCACCTTTGTACAGTACCGGTAATTTACTTAGTCAATAGGGAAACCAACTTGCTTCACACTGACCTAAGCCCGTCCCGCAAAGACCGAAGTCGCAAAAGGCATGTTATTCAGTTTTTCTGCCTGGGCTACATAGGACCCAACGTACACGTAGAGCCTCGTCTCCAAACAATGCGCCTTTTGTAAGCGCGACCCTAGTAATTTCTAACAATTCCGACCTATTTTGTTGGTTTTCCGGCTATCATTACAAAGGTGCTATCGCTGTGATACTCTCATAAGAGGTTATTGTTATCACGATATAAGAAATGAACAAGGACAATTTTAGTAGCTGATTTGGTCCATGTATCTGCTCATATATTGATGGGGATTGTACTGCAGTACTTTTGGTTATGATCACGAGATGTATGGTTCCCAAACCATTCCTGATACACAGTACACTTTTCCAAGTTTGGTACTTTGGTACGCTAACTTCACGCCATAAGTTCGAAGAAAGTTGGTAGGCACAGAAGGTCAGAATCGGGATCACAATAGCCGCTTCCTTTCGCCGGATAGTAAGATTTCGCGGAAAAGCGGATGGAAGGAGATTACGTAATACGTACACAATCAATTGATGCAGTCACATGGGGTGGGATATGACAACCGGATACGCGGGTTACCGCATATAGCCGACCTCTGTCGCTGTGTGGGCGGGAGCTAACAATTAGAAGTTGGTAAGCCTGAAATCGATTCCAAACCCACTTGAATTATTCAGAACTGCGAACTAGGACTTGGGCGGTCGGTCTCTGCATAAACTGATCAAAGTCATAATATAAGGGGGAAATTTCGATGCAGAAGGGGACGTGTGGAGAAGGCCTTGTCCATAGGCCATGCACTCGATTGGTCCTGACTTTTGCCTAAAAAGCGACAAGCGTTAACCATTCCCAAACAGACTTCATCAGTCGGTTTCGTTCAAAACACAAGTTCTTGGCAAAATGAAACATTCACACAGACATTTCCTGCTAAATAGTCACTAGATTGTCAAAAATAGGTGGTCGCTTCTTTGCCGTTGTCAGAAGCATCAGACTTTCATTGAAATGCAAAGGAAGGGGACATTGCTATATCAAGCATGTATCTTATTCGTAAATCAGTTTAACCTGTTCAATCAGATTATAATTTCTTTCTTGTGCTGCGAAGCCTGCGATTTTACAAGATGTAGTACTAAACGAGAAACGAGGAAACATAAACCAGATTCGTCACAGGGGGGAAAATAAAAACCACTAATAATATTTCCAAATCCAAACAACTCCCAATAGACGCACATAGGGGCAGCTCACCTCTTCGTCTCGTATCCTGCGCCGGCTGTTCGAAGGCGACATACGCAGAAGATCGATATCCTCTCGTGTTAGCCGCAGTCTCGATTGGGTCTGTGGCACACTTCGTATCGCGCTAGTCGGAATGGCGTACACCGTCGAAGAGACGGGCGGGGGCACAAAGCCGCCATGGAGGTTGCCGTTTGGGGGTTCGACCCCCCACCCGTTAGCAAGGGAGGTCGTGGGGGTGATCACGGATTCGGTATCGCGTGCTGGGTGGTACCAGGTAGCCCGCGCTCGACATGTCCATCAAATCGTCTGAGGAGGAGACGACCGTAGTTCTGTGGAAAAGGGCGGGGAAACAGCAACGTTGAATTTAACCCGATTAAATGATAAACTTGAACACTAGGAGAATACGAATCCACATACAGGCGGTAGATGAGAAGTTTGTTAACCAATCCGTGACGGCAATGAAATCGCTATCAAAATTAAAATAGGTACACACAAAGTGGGCTGAACGGTAGCTTACGCAGCATACTAATAAATCAAGTCCTATTTGTTTAGCCAATAAGAGAGATCAGAAAATGAACACTTCCTCAAATATTAATACAGCTCACGTTGTAATTTGTACGATATATTCCTGTTACGTTGACAGCAGAGAGAGACACACACGTGTGTAGACTTGACAGGATGATGACGTTCGCAATACTCAGGATGAGTCAATCAGGTGATGAAGCTATTTGTAGATTGCAGCACAACGACATCACTGCGTGCAGTAACAATTGGCTAGTCTCGAGAGGTAAAATACTTGGAAAATAGAATAGCGCCCTCCACTCGGTTCAGCAACAGAAACCCACTTTGTGAATAGCGCCAGCGACTAAACCTTTCAAACGCTACTGAGAAAATACAGATTGTACAGCATAGACTAGTCATCAGAATAAAACATATTTTTCCAACTACGACCTACTAACACCTACCTTTCTATGAGCATACACCATTTTAATTTTGTTTTGGCGTGACTTGATCCTCGCAAACGATTAAGTTTTGGGCCTGCTCAAAAATTTCCAACGACTAATCAAATAATAGGTACCGTATTGGAAAGTTTCGTTCAAAAAAGTAATCCTCCTGGAAACGCTCGCGACTTCTGATATCAATAGAGTTAAAATGAAAGCATATAGGCACAGGTGACATAATTTATACTGAATTTCCCAGCTATGCGAAGGCTCAGCATGACATCATCTACCTAAGCCCGCCCATGGCTGCCTTGGAACGGCAAACGGGCACCCACGGCCATTTCCGGGCATGGTCCAGCGACTCGGCCTAAATCCGCGGGAATCTGGTGATAACAGTTATTAGCCCGTCCTCGAGCAAGTTAGATTGACCGTACTCCCAACCCCATTCTCAGAAAGTAAACCGAACACGTCCAAATGTGGAACAAGATTCTGCACATTGTGGTTACTGGGGAGGTTGTATTGCGCGCGGGGGACCAGGCTACTACGGTGTAGGGACCGGGGCGCATTGGCCACTTCCCGCTGTGGGACCGTGTGAATATCTGCCGATTCTATTAGTTGGGTACTACGCTACCCTTTTCTTACCTAGCAGTGATAAGCCAGTGAGCATATTCTAACGTTTAGTATCAAGCTTCTGGGTAATGCTGTTGAAATGTGATTAAAAAAATCCCTTTTTGGATCTTGACGAACTATTGCAACACTGTGATTGGAAACCCCTATGTTTTTTCCCGTGTTCACTTTGAAACAACTGTACTTGTCAATAAAACAATGTAAAACAGGTATAAGATTGATGAGCATACTGCCATAATTATGTATTCTCACATTTGGTGTCTATGTGTGCATGTCCACTGAAAAAACCTACTACGGGGCGCATTGTGGGCCAACTTGACACGGGCGCATTGGGTCGTGTTATATGTACGGGGAAAAGGGGGGGGGGGGCTCGGAATTCATGAAGAGTATTTTAAATGACGAAGTACATCTAGTAGTGTGGGTTTTGCTGAACGTTATTGGACGATATATCATTCATTCAGTCAGTGAAAGCTGGTAACATTTATTGCTTTGATACAGTGACACTAATTGTGTCCCAATGCGGGGAAAGTACGGGGTGCATTGGGACAATTTTTTTCTTTTTTTTCTTTCGAATTCTAAATTATTAAAAAAGTTTAAGGGATATCAAGTATTTACAGGTATGTGAAGGCCTAACCACGAATTGCTCTATATTCAGTGCAATATGGTGCCAGCATTACATTCGAAAGAGAACTATTGACGAAAATGTAAAAAAAAAACGTCCCACAGTGCCCCGGTCTCCCCTACTGTCAGACTGTCTCAATGTTTAGTTTGGGTTGTAGGCTTGCTTTAGTCTTCCAGTCCAGGTAAATTTTCACATGCAATGCAAGATCGGGATGTAGACTTCACAAGTTCACAGCTGCGTAATGGCACTGACCGCACACTTGGCCAATGCACATCATTCGGAGTTATTCGAGCTTCTAATGAGGATTAATTAGGATTTCAAGTGGAGGTTGGCACATATTCAAATGAGCTATACCTTTTAATAACGACAAATCCTTGTAATTAAAAAAAAATCTTTGCAGAATTGATAAATTCTATGGTGAACTTTCTCTGCACGCTAATCTGCATAATTATCTAGCAATACAACATTTACTACTCATATTCATTATGGGACCTGCCATGACGGACTTATTATTTAGAACCAGTAAAGACTATGGTAGTGTGGCTAGACTCGTTCGGTTGTACAAGTGCGCGCGCCATGAATTATAATATATTGTTGTCCTACGTTATTGCAGTTTCGCTGCTTTGAAAAAACAGCATTCTGTGCTTCGTTTCGTTAAACGAACTCCCAACCGCCCCTCGAGTCTACTATCCCCTTCTGAGAGCTCGTATTTGATACACAACCCCTGACCTCGACGCGATCCCGCAAGACAATAACCCATCGCTGTGCTATTCAGCTATATACCACGAAGCACACGCTGTCTGATGTAGCTTAATAAGCAGACATGCTGGTTCAGCCGGAAGCGTATAACCTGCACTGTTTCTATGCGTTGTCGCTATTGGCAATATTGTAGGCAATAACAGTGTTGTTTACGTGGGCTTAGTTACGTGTAGGCTAGGCTTCGTGCAGTGCGAGTGTCGGGCAATCGATTTCAGACTCAAGTAGCTGTACTGAACGAATCGGACGTAAACAACATTATGATTATGTCAACAATACGGCTGGAGAATTTGGAGAAAAGAATTTCACCCTCAATAAGAAAAAGGACTTACACTAAAATACCTATAGGCCTAGTATTTTTGGAAAATGGAATTGGAAATAGATTTTTTATTCCTTTGTGATATACAAACAGGTTGATTTTCAAAATGAATATATCCCAAATAAGAATGCACAATGCATGTTCCATTTTCTATCTTTGGTGGCCAATTGGCTGATCCTTGTCCATTTAGGATGTAATAATTAGCCTGCCAAATGTTACCGCTACCAATATTCCTCCAAATTGTAGGCTAATCTATATAAATTTGCTGATTTTTTTAAAATATTATAATATAGTGAATAGCATGGTGTGCTATTAGAATAGACGGACGAAGCAAAAGTGCCACGAATGAATAACATTGGTTACCAATGCATTATATATTAATACCAACTAATTGGTTATCTTTGTTATGTCAAAATATATGCCCAAATGGAGCTGTAAAGAAGTGATCAGTCTGAACCTATACTGAACATAGGTCTGGTCCACTACCAAACTACTCTGTACATCCAGTCGAAGTTGAAACAACCAAGTTTTAGACTTTCTGTACCACTCCCAATATGAACGATATTACAGCCGCGTTGATACTCAATCCTTCTTAGGACAGAAATCACTTCCCTACTACTAGACAATACCGTGTGCCTACGTGTCTATGTTCCAAAAGCCAGGCCGATTGTGGTTTACTGCACAACTACAAGAAGCTCGATCGAAGGGATTCCTCTTCCCCCTAAACCACAAAGCCGATGATACATGATTACTCACCTCAACGCTTGAACCAGACACGATCACGGGACCCAGACGCCATACTTGTTAGAACCTCGCTTACGGAAGGTAGATGCTGCTGGAAGTCGCTCTCCGGCATTGTGACGGTAGGATACATGACCATTTAGACGGCTCCTAAATTCCGGTTCCTCTAGTGCGAGGACTTTCGCTTTACTCCAATAGTCTCTAGAAAGAATGAATTTTTATTTCCCGAAGTGTCCCGAAACTTCCGCAGAGGGAATCCCTGATATTTTCCTTTCAAACTTCGCTCGGTAGATCCTAGTTGATGGACTCAAAACTGTTAGTCAAGGTCGAATCCTTAGCCGCCATAAGGGTACGCGATATTTACCTGCTGCGTAGTCTATTATTAGCATCCAGCCCGAACAACGGAAATAGAGCCCTCGTGCATATTCATCATTTCGTTGGAGGTCAGTGAAGCGATGAGAATCGAAGACAATTTACGAGAATGCAACAAGAAGATTCGACCCGCGTGTATCACCGTTTGTGGATTATTATTCCACAGAAAACCCAGTGTGTGTTGGAAAATGCTTTATTCAAATGTACAGAGTCAAACGATTACACAGATGAATTGGGGACGGTGCAAATTGATATTTTTTCAGACAAAACTGCCTTAAAACTGTTCTTAAAAAATACCTTCTCTTTTGCTGTGGCAACGCTAATGAATATGAATATCGACCGTTAGCACGAAATCGGGTTGTTTCGTACACAACGCCACGGTGATATACGTGACGTACGCAGATCTAATCAAAAGGAGGTTTTGTTGCCATTGTCGGAGTCGTAAACAGAGGTGGTTAGTGATAATTTAGACTTTGGAATCTGTTGGAAAAATCAAGAATATTCTGTGTTCATTCGGTGAAACATATGGTATAACTTGGAGGTAAGCATAGGCCTATCTCTTTATCGACTGACTCTTTGAAGGGATAAGAGAGGTTGTTTGAATTTATAATGATATGTCGATTTCGTGCCGGCAGTGTGAGGCACTGTATCGAGGCGCCAGAAGAGTGAAAATTACATGAAACTGAAAGAGGCAAACTTGAAGTTAGAGTGCCGAAAACTTAGTTCCAGTCTAGATAATGCATGTGAACAAGAATTCCAAAGAATAGGCATACAATGTGGCCTATAGCCTAATAACCCGCGTAGGCCCATTCTGCATGGTAGGTTACTCACTGACTCGTTAGGCCTATATACTAATACAGTAAATAGCCCAAAATAGGTCTATCCTTTAGGCAAATAAAAATAATTTCATGTTTCGCGTCCCCGCCCGCTTCCTTTTTAGGAGGATTCTGAAAATTTCTTTTTTTTCTTCATTCAGGCCCTAATTTTTTGGAAAGAATATTTTGAAAGTCCAACTCCATAGAATCAGTTTGCTCTTGACAAAGGAACAATTTGAAGCACGTTTAGGTTAGTAGACCCTGTAGAACCATAAAATAAAAAGGACTAGAGGTCTCCTACTTGAGAAAAGTCGGGTGGCGCAAAACCTGCTGCGACCAGCGTCTTTTCCTCTTTCAACAAGTCGGGTAATTTTCATGTTGCATATCATTTACAAATGGTTATTATGCAATTTCTGGTATGAATGGCGAGTAGTAGAGTTCGAAGCTACATGTGGGACACCCATCTGGTATTTAAACATCTTGATAAGCAATGGTCGGGTCACCAAAAAAAAAGAGAAAAAAAAGAAGAAGAGCCGCCTCCTCCTATCATTTCCGAAAAAAAGCGGGACGCAACATGTTTTTATTTTTACTTGGCCTTATATGTATTGTATGTCATTGTGAATGACATTTGCTTGTGCTCCTCCGGATAACAGGTTAGGTATTCCGCTGCTCCGCCAATCATTGTCCCTATTGTTACTGGCGCTATTGTTATTGCTCATGTGCTTGGCAAAGCCTGGCTGCCTGGTTGTCTATTTTTATTGGATCTAGTTGGCCTAGTAATCCCTGGCTGCCCCTTGGCCATTGTTACCCTGGGTGATTACCTAGGTAAGGTTTAACCGTTTAGCCAGTGGTATTCATCGTTGTAGGACTTAAGCTTGGTTCATTGTGCGGGTTCTTAATAGGTTATGGGTTTAGGAGGACTGGGTAGAGTGAATACATTGGGGTTGTTTTTTCTGGCTTATCCTCATTTTGTTAGGAGGGAGCGTATTTGGGTATTTCTGGACTTGCGTGGCTGAACTATCCTTGCTCTCACTGGTTGTTTTTCTAGTTTGGGGCAAGGGGTTTTGTATTGCTCAGGGCCTATTCTGGTAATCTGGTATATAAGGTGTGTAGCTCAGGAAACAGGATGATTATCAGTCGAGCTCTAGAAACGTTTACACAATGCAATACGTTGACTACCAGGAAATAGGGTTTGAGTTATAAAATTCTGTAACAGGCATATTGCCCGGGAGTTGCATTATTTCACTCATTTATCACCTTTGGATTCCTGTTTAGTTCATGTATTTGCCGTTTTCATCAGTTATTCACGATTTCAGTTTACACATATTTGAGAAAAGAAACGGCTTATAGCTTGCCAGCAATTAGATTTAATCCTTCCATTTAGCTATCAGCAAGTATTTTTCTACTCTGGAGCTGTAGTTGTGCTTTCAGTACTTCTTTTGCTGTGCCATGTGTTATCGCATATTTATTTCTGTTCCACATTTCATTTATTGGATTTTAGTTTCAAGAACATACGGGAAAATTTATGGGATCGTCTTCTTCGAACTGATATTGTTGACCTATCAAAATACAACATATATGGTCAAGAATCTGCCTGCGGGCCTTTTTCTTTTTGCCTTTTAGACGCTACCACGGAAGATAATTCGTTACAGTATTTTCGAAATGGGTCAATTTGGGAACAAACAACAAATGATTGTGATTGGAGATTTAGACGATATTCGGGGAGAACTCATTAATAGGTCATTCAATACTCATCTGTCATCATTTTGATGATCTCACTGTGACCTGTCATAAATAGGAAGTTTTAGGAACTAAAAGTGTGTTGTGATTCGTCCCGGCGGAGGCTTCCTGTTTTCAAATTAATCAGTATAACGAAAATGAAAGAAAGTCTGCCTTGAAAGGTCAGTAAAAATATTTGTACTTATACTTCTACGCTCCTTCAGTTGTTATCATCCATTCTTAACGGGTGAAAGTATTATTACGGTACTAATCAGTCAAAATGAATGAAAAAACCGTAGTCCTATCTGCGCGTTTAACCATGCATGTTTCAACGGGGTGTAGGCCTATAGAGGATTTGTGCATACACTGCGCGTCGATTGCTCGGCCTAGTACAATGTTTTCTAACATTAATTGCAATTTTCGAACTCATAAGGCAACGGGAATAAATATACACAAATGTACGCTATCTGATTTTTCACCTGTTCACTGAACCAAGGTGAATCGGTGGGAAGGAAGATTACACATCACATAAATCAGCCGCGATATATAAAGACTTCGTAATGTAACGTAGTTTTTCTAAGCCTTATGTCTTCCGACCTTTCGAATTAATTTTAATTTGGTATGAACATCTATATCGGATCGCAAGGTAGGACTCACTGGTGATCGAAAGGTTGCGAGGTCGAATCCCAAGACCGATCAACTTTTCCGGTGTTCCCCCTGGGCAGCTGGGCAAGGTACTTTGTAACTCCATTGCCTCACCCCAGCCCTCAGGGCGATAATTGGGATCCTGTGAGGAATTTGAGTACAATCTCGATACAATGGCAGCAACTCCGGGAGTGAGAGAGCGTACAGTACCAGTTCCTGTGATCGGGGTAATATCTGTGAAGCGCTTTGAGAACGTCTACGCGTTGGAAAGCGCTGTAAATACGCATGGCGGAAGTTAATTATTTATTATAATTATTTTATTTTCTATTTTTCTTTTATTATTATTATTATTATTATTATTATTATTATTTAAATTATAGCCAGACTTTTCAATTGACGCTTATGTAGTGACAAATTATACAATCCGTTCCATGATGACGGAAATAGGTATAACAAAATGATAATGAAATGGGGGCTTCCGCAATGGAATGTGATGAGTCGAACACAATAGAAGACCTTTAAAGTTGCATGACGATGTCAGAGCATGTTAATTGGTGAAGCTAAATAATAGTAAAACAGAAATCATGTACCTTGGCTTTAGACGACAATTATCCAAGTGTCGTAAACCGGACATCATGTCGGCCAACAGGAAATTCAAAGTGTCACGTTAGCCAACCTGGATGTGTGGTTCGACTCTGAACTTAACTTCAAAAGCCACATCCATAATGTCTGCAAGACTTGTTACTATACCACCCAACTGCCCAAGACTTATGAATTCTATCAAGCAAGGGCGCGATCATGGGGGGGGGGGGGGACGGGGGGGGGGGACGTGGGGGAAACGGCTTCCCCCCAATATTTGGGTTGGGGGACGCAATGCATTTTGTCCCCCCCCCCCTAATATTTGAGCCCGACTGCAATTTCGCTGACACTGTATCAGACAAATCCATCAGCAACCATGTTTAAACAAATGCGTAGTGACCTAAATGATCAAGTTGAGTGAATTCTGCTGCTCCATCTTCGAAATTTTTGCGCGTTGCGCGCGGGTATTTCTTGTGTCGGTAGTGTTCAGACATACAAATTGCTATCTTGAGGTGAAGGGGGTTGAGACGACGGGGGTAGGTCTACCACCTGCGGGATCTGTGATTTTTATTTATAGGTGCGACACTTGTTGAAAGTTGAGTGCACTGTTGCCATATCACTATGAACTGATGAGGGCACACGGTGCGACATCGAAAATACAGCCAGGGAACAGCACAAATTGCGTTGTCAGAAAGACATCAAAATTCAAGTGAAGAAAAGGCTGTCCAAAAGTGAAGTCCAAATATTGCCTGAATGTTTGTTGGAACGCCCAGAAGTGTAAACATTGTTGTCTTAGAAGGGAAGAAGGCGGGGGCGACGGGGGCTAAGTCTACCACCTAACGGGACCTGTGATTTGTTTTGGCAAAAAATGGTCTATCTGCAAATTTAGAATATAGAGTATTCGGCAATCAATTCATGGGTGCGACTCTTTTTTAAAAGTTGGTTGCGTGCACGGTGCACATATTAAGAGGGCCGGCACACGGTGCGGGTGGAAACCCCATAAAATTGCCATCGAAGATTCGGCCAGGAAGGAAACGCCACAGTTTTCGTTGCCAAAGACATTGATTAAATTGTTGTAAGGACCAGTTTATATCCAAAGATTGCCTGTCTTTTAGATGGAATGTCCAAAAGTGTAAAATTTCCGCGCGCGCTTCGCGCGCAGTTGCGGTTTTACTTCTGTGTGTTTACTCATTTGGCCACAAGTCTGGCTCCAACTAGAATGTCCCTCCTATGCGCAGGTGGTCCGCAAAGAAAATAAAAACGGGGGCCGTAATCTCTAAGTAAAAAGCTCAGGCCTGCCCTATGGGTCAGTGCAAGTCGATCGTTAGTCAAATTGGATCCTGCAAAATTTCGCGCTTCGCGCGAACGTAGTGATGGTGGCATTGCCCATTTCGATTGATCCTTTCATGACTGAAACTCACTTGCATCGTATTTCAGAATGTCACAGCACCAAACGCAAAAACCTTGAAATTGATCCCTAAGGCGATAAGTTTTTGGAGAACTTTCTTGAAATAAAAATTTGTTATCAATGTTAGGATGCTGCAGCACGGTATCAATAAGGCATGGGAAGTGCCGTTTCCTGCAATCTAGGAGGTCCGTCAAACGAAAATTTTTCTTGTACGCTACGCGCCAACCTGTGGTGGCGCTGTCGCTTAGATGGTATTCATCTTGTCCGTCCCCCAACCGCCAACACAATCGCCGCCCTTGCTATCAAGTCATCTAGATCATGACTCTACGGTCGCCTTGATCCATGCTTTCATCTCGAGTCATCTTGACTATTGCAATTCTATTTTATATGGACTTTCCAAGACTAACTTGGCCATGCTACAGCATCTTCAAAACTCGGCTGCTAGGGATGTTTCCGGGTCACTTAAGGATAATCCTGATTCTCTCTCTATTATGTATTCGTTGCATTGGCTGCCCGTTAGGTACATAAGCCTCTTTAAAATCTCAGTCCTGGACTCCGAGTCTCCTGGTTCATGAATATCTGTCAGGTGCATGATGTCCTCTCTATTTGAGCAATTCCATATCCCGTCGCACCTCTGCCAGGTCTACACGTTCTTGCTATGTAGATTTGTTGTGTGTATCTAGTTAGAAAACGAGCTATGGGTCCATACTTGAGACGAAGTTTCAGTTATTGTGGTCCTCACACCTGGAACTCTCCTCCTGCCGCTGTTCGTAGCACTGGAGGCCTTGTACAAGTCAAAACCAAAGTGGAAACTCATTAATTTAATTTAATTTTTCTGATTACCTATATGAGTCTTTTTTATTCATATTTTTTTTTTTATATTACTGGCGCTTTATAAGTGATATATCTATACATCCATCTATCTGAAGGGAAACCTTATACTTGTCCCCATCAGAGTCGGCCCAATTGTAAAACTAAATTACTACCCCACCAACCTCGGGTCCGCCGGACCCCGGGTAGGTAATAAGGAATTATGTGTCCATGCAAGTGCTATCGATATTAGTTCAGTATAGGCAGATAGGAAAGGGAAAGGAATTGGAAGCTGAGTCAGACATATTGACCCCGAAACCACGACAATTCAAGAAGAAGCAGAAGGAGGATAGAAGAAGAAGAACAGCAAATGAGACTGTTCTTAGAGGCATTAACACTCTTCGACTAAAAAATATCTGTAGACAGGCTATTCCACAATCACTCTTTGCAAGAGGAAATACTTCCGAACGGCGTATTGCAATTTATCACAGAGCTTTGAGACAATAAGGGCCCCATGGGCCATTGGGGACAGAACATGATAGAACGTCCGAAGAAGTAGTTGAAAAGGGGACATCAAAGCCATGGCAATTTTGAAAACCTTATGAAAGGCATCCCTCGATTCGTCTAGCTAATTGAGTCAGACCAAGGCGCTTTAAGTCTTTCCTCATATATACGGCAAATCTCGCAGACGATCTTAATCCCTTAGCCCTCGTTCTCAATTAGCAGCTTATTTTTCTGGAATGAGGGAGTTCCACACTTGCACTGAATACTCCGGGTGAGATCTTACCAACTCCTCAAACATACTGAAAACCTTTCTTCTGTCAGAAACTGCAATTACTCGGATTTTACTCCATATATATACAGATATAGGAGGCTTTAGGATTATCATTTATGCCAAATGAGGTTGCTTAACCTTCTGCAAGTAACCTTTACTCCGCACCGATTACAACACGTTTGTCCCTCTTCACGTGAGGCCCAATCTCGGGACTCAGAAATAAAAGAAACGGGAAGTATATGGCATTATACACGTTACCGAATCATTAAACTGTTCATGGGCACCGCCTACATACAAACAGACCATTTCCCTTCCAATATTTCGAAAAGACTATGACAGCAGTGTGGAACGCTACCTGCCCTCATTTTCCGAGGCAAGTACTTTTTGAACCATACTATGGGGCTGCATTACAACCATATTGAACTAGTTTTTCAGTGACAGTAAAAAAATTCTTCCGAGGTTACTGGTTTGGCACCAGTTGGTAAGTGGTCGTCCTTCCACGCCTGGACCGTGGTTCGATATCCCGGATTGGTCCCTAAACCAAAAACTTTAAAAATGGTAGCTGCTGCCTCTCTCGCTGACAGCTCAGCATCAGGGATTGGAGCGGCAAAACGAGGGGTAGGCAACTTGCCTTCTGTGCGTGATTAACCCTCCCCGGCCCACATTAATGTAACCGCTAAGATGTATTGTCTTATTCCGTGTATCTGGTTAGGATCGCAGCTGACAATAGGTGCAGTAGCCATGTCGGCAATCCTTGCTGGCCTTGAATGGAACGATCCTCTGCTCGGCAAGGTAGACCATAAAAAAAAGCTTCAATAAACCTTGTACAGTAGTTGAAGCACTGCTGCATGGACTTCTCGATAATCATCCCAAGGTAACACTTGAGCCCGAATACCTCTTTCTCAAAATAGATTCGGAAAACTTCATTGGTCGTACATGTATTGTTGTCGCCATGCATGCTTCAACGTGTTGCCAATACAAAGTGGGAACCAAGTTCAACAGGTTCATGACTATCGCCCTACGCTATGATCATACCGCGATACGCGGTAAAATATAAACCAATAGGAGTCACTGCAAACGAACACACCTGGGAGTTTTTTTGATGATTCCTTTTGTATAATTGAAGAGTGGGCAGTCATTTTTGTGCTAATGCATGAGTAGGCTTATAATGGAACTTATGTGTGTAACTCAGGCGGTGTATCGGTACGCCCCTTCAGTTCTTTTAAAATAGTAATGCCCGAAATCTTATCTGCTAGCCCGATTGGCGTATGCGCTCATGGCGTCCGCTAGAGGGGGGTGTAGGGGTGTGTGACACCCCCCCCCCATTCACAACGGCCGTTCGGCAAAATGATGCCCCATTGGAAATAGGATTGCAACGTAAAAAATTTTGCAAAAGAGAGTACAAACCGTTAGGAAGGAAAAGCAAACCTTTTATGTTCAACTTTACCACTCCCAACTAATTCTGGCTCAATGCCTGTGGGCCATCTCCAGCCATTTATGGTATATAGAACCAAGCTTTCGTGCCTAGTCGCACATTGAAGCACAGATGAAACTAGAAAGGAACCAACTTTTGCCGCCCCAGTCGGCAATTGGAGAATAAAGAAAAGATGGTTGTGTGACCCCAGAGGCGTAGAAATGTTGAATGGAGAGAAGTGAAGGTGTTGAACGAAGAGAAAACATTAAACTTGTACATTCAACCCTTAAAGTCTGGCTGGCAATTTTTTAGTGGTTTAGACTCAACTTTAATTTTCCCAGTCGGCGAATTGAAAACGACAAAGGGCTAAACTTAAAAGAGAGAAGGAAGGTTTGAAAAAGTGTGAAAGTGAAAACTTATACATTCAACTCTTCAGAATATCTCCGGCTGGAAAAATGGTCTGGGAAGCAATCTCCGCAATCTGTGGCCAGTATATATATAGAACGAAATTTGTTGTCCCAGTCGGCAAATGAAGAAAAATCTTTGAAATAGGATTGGAGTGGAATGAAGTTTCCGGTCCAATAGGAATGGAATTCAGTGAGGCATAGAAACCACCTTCTTGATTGGAAAGTCAGTCAAATTGAGGCAAAACATTCAGTCACTTTTAATCTTCGGGGAAAATCAGCTGACCGGTACTCTAGTCCGTCTAGAGTATTCTTAAACTGAAGTTTGGTCTAACGGACTAATAAAATGTTGGGACTGAAAAAATTCAGCCGCCCATTTCAGAAGTGAAAATTAAAAGGCCTGGTAAGAGATGTTTTTAAAATGGTTTTAGCAAATCTATGGCGGTTATAGAAATTTCAGTTAAAGGGGTTTTGTGCCATGCAGCTTAAATCACTTGGGAAGGGCCGTTTCCTGCCATTGAGGCTAGAAACCAAAAATTTCTGCGAACGCTCCGCGCCAACCAAAGTGGCGCTCCAGCTTGGATAGTATATAACATGAATTCTAAGCTTGCCGCTGAGCCCATCCGCTGGTAGCACGGCCTCATCAATCAGGACAACCTGCCCCGTGGTACAGGACACATGTTTGGGGGACATTGTGTGGCGCTTTCCCCTCTAAACTATGAAGGCGGGGGGGTTGGTTAGTCGGCAAAACTCAGCATTGGTAGTCGGCAAAACTCAGCTGGTAGTCGGCAAAAATAGTAGGTAACCCCCCCCCACCAAAAGGCATGTCTGGCGACGGCCACTGTATGCGCTGCACACACGCACCCAGGTGTGTTAAGTCGGGTTGTGGAGGACGGCCTTGGGTTTTTTTCTCGCTCTGGGCTGCATGTGTTGAATTTAGGTTTTCATGACGAACAATCAGAAAGCACGCCCTGAGTCATGTTGTCATGTACTGTACTAACGAATACGATCCAAGGTCAGCAGCGGTGGGAGTCTGGAGAGCTTTGGGTGGTAGGAACGGTTAAGGTCCGCCGCAATGCCTGAGGTCCCTCGTTCAAACCCCGGTGTGTCACCAACTTTCACCGTCCTGTGTAGGAAAGGGCTACACGAGTGCATGAAGCTACACTCTCGTCTGTCGGATGGGTACGTTGAATGGCGATCCCGGGAGCAGGAATTCTCACCCCTCCTCGTTACTCAGGGCACTCTTCGTAAAGAGTAGGCGAAATTCGCCGGTGGCCTTCCACACCCCAAAAAACTGGAGGCCTCTACAATTCGACCTAAAAGATTTCCTTCAGCCGAAGCACCTCGGTGGGAAGCATAACATGATGGTATAAGTAAGTTAAAAAGCAACACGGCGAAGGAATGCACATGGCCAAAGTAGGCTAGACGATATGAACGGACGACGCAGAAGTCATTCAAATGTTCGTTGGAGTTGTGGGTACGAGCCGCACTGAGCACTCCAACAAAATAACGACGTAAACCCAAGAAGTGTTAGTAAAAAAAATATCAATGCATCAATCGATACCAAATTTCATGGCGAATTGGTATAAGGATTGCTTTCCAAAAGAGGTGGAAGTGTACATTTGAAAAGGGTACTAATGGAGAATGTGAGGTTCTATGCAAGCACATACGTGATGTTAGTTAGTTAGTTACCATGAGAAATTCAGAAGAAACGTGTTTTTTGGTGAATGGACTTGTCACTTACGGTAGATCAACGGTCGCCTCTCGCTCCGCAGCCGTGCGATAAAGTACCTTTACACACTGCAAATAGTCATTAGACGTCTTACCAGTCTACGCAAGTCAGTTGTCATGACCTCTAGGTGCTGCACGGCGCTCGTACGTTAGCTCCATAATTATGCAATAAGTAAGGAAAAAGGTTGTTCACTAAACCCAACGATGTTTGAACCCAACAAAACAAAGGGGGAAATGAGAGCCAAACATATTTTTTAACGTTCACTCAATCGACCAAAGCAGTTGACAAAATAATCGGCATTTATTTAATATGATTATTCCATCGAGCAGGAGAATTATTAGATATTTTGTTTTTGCAACTTCGAACAAAATGGTCTCGTTATTAGGGGCGGCGCCACAGGGGGGCAAGGGGGGGCGGTTGCCCCCACCCCCCTATGGGTTTTGGGCCGAAAAAATAAAAAATCGTTTGAACGTGTTTTAACGCACTTATGTTCGTGAGGGGTGGGGTGAGGTTGGTTTGGTCTATATAGGTTACTACAACTACTATCAAGTTTGTTGTCGGATTCGAACAATCCTTCGTAAATGGGGGATGGGGGAACGGTCCCCAATAAATCCATTGGGGAAATTGTGGTGGTGATAGTATTTTAACTCTTGTGTACATGAAAAAACCAATTTTTCCCCGCGCTCCTTCGCTGCGCGTTGGCCCGTGGTTTTTCTTCGTCGTTTTCATTTGATATCCGATGATATTCCCACGCAGTGGATCTAATGTTCCAAAAATACAAGTTCGCGGGTTCAACAAATCTTCGCAGATGTGGGCCACGTGTCCCCCATTGAAGCTCCTAGTTATTAGTAAATAAAAAACCCCACAATCTTCGCGCGCGATCCACGCGCGCCTGGCTTTGTTTTCTCTCCGTCCATTTCATTCTAATCCGATTATAGGCCACGCAATCAATTTTAAATGTACCAAACATGAATTTCGCGGATTCGAACAAATCATTCGTATATGGGGGGGGGGGGGGGAGAGCACGTTCCTAGAATCAAATTCTTGTGAAAAAAATGTTGTGTGGTTAGTTTCAACACTTAGTAAGAAGAGAAACCCAAAATTTCCGCGCGCTTCGCGCCTGTGTTGTCTTCGTCAATTTTCATTTACCCCTGATCATTTGCTACGAATCAATTTAATGTACCAAACATGAAGTTCGCGGATTCGAACAAATCTTCGTAGATGGGGGAGGGGCAGTTACCCAAAATCACAAATGAAACATGTTGTTGGATGATAGTTTTTAAAGACTTAGGTAAATCAAAAAATTTTGCGCGCTTCGCGCGCGTGGTCGTCTTTTCTACATCAATTTTTATTTCATCCGATTATATGCCAAGCATAATTACTGTACCGAAAATAACGTTTGTCGACGAATTCGAACGTACCTTCAAAGATGGGGGGGGGCACGTTCCTCCAATCAAATTCTTGTGAAAAAAATGTTGTGGTGATAGTTTTCAACACTTATGTAAGAAGAGAAACCCAAAATTTCTGCGCGCTTCGCGCGCGTGCCTGTGTTTTCTTCGTCAATTTCATTTGACCCGATTTTGCTACGAATCAATTTAATGTACCAAACATGAAGTTCGCGGATTCGAACAAATCTTCGTAGATGGGGGAGGGGCATGTTCACCAAAATACCCAATAAATAGTTGTGGTGATAGTTTTTAACACTTAGGTAATCGTTGGCGTGGTGCCGTGTTGTGTTTTCTTCGTCAATTTTATTTGACCCGATTGTATGGACACGCATAGATCTAACTTGTACCGTTGGGGCTGTGGACTTCAGAGGGAGGCGTTCATCAATATTCGGCTGGGGGACTCATTCCAGCCACCCCAGTCTGCCAATAATTACTCAGCGGTTATTTAGTCTAACAAATCCCGGCCAGTACAAAAGTTCAGTTCAATCTTACGCCTTGCCGCCATAGGCGCCACTGTAACTGAAGGCCTTCGTTCACGATAGTTTTTGTGTTGTGTGTATGCTATCAGTTTATGGACTGCTATGCGGTCGATGCTGGTCGTCGGGAAAAACACCTTCCATCATAAAGTGAGGAAAATTTAAATACCCAAAACCCATTATACCAAATGACAGGACAGAAAAGCCAACACTTAAAGATATGTTCAGTGTCGAGTGTGAAGGCCCAGAGAGGCGACCTCCTGTCATCTGGGAGCTTCAGACAGCCCAAAATTTTCTGGTACGCTCCGCGCCAACCTGTGGTGGCACTCCGCTTAGATAGTCAAGCATCAAGTTTCGCCCCCCCCCCCCCTATTGTAAAACCCTGGCGCCGCCCCTGCTGTTATTCAATGCCTATGTTCATTTCCGATTTTTTTTTACTAGTGAACATCACTTTTTCCAGTGTAGTACAACTCCCTGAAACGTGAGGTCTTAAATCCGAGTGGCCGCGCCAGCTGTTCAACTTGCAGATGTTCAACTCGTGGTCTAGAATCTTATACCCCGATTTGGTTGAGTTTTCAGTCAAGATAGTGCGATATCAGAGGAACCATTGTGTTTAAAAAGAATCTTTGTGGTTCGCATGAAGTGTTTCATTTGTCTATAGGCCGAACGATCGATTTTCGATACTCGCATTGAAGTCGTTGGGTTCAAACAGTCGTTGGGATTGGGATTTGGGGAACTGGAACACCCTCTCTTATTTATTGTTATAAAGGAGTGGGAGCCTAACGTTACGAGCGCCTGTGGGTATATCGGTGTGCGGGGCGCGCCAGACCTTCCTTTGGGGGGGGGGGTGTTGTACGATTTTTGCCGACTAACCAAGCTGGAGGTTTGCCGCGAATCTTGTACGTGAGCGGTTGATTGGGTTGGGGGGCCGACTAACCCCGCCTCATATATAGCGGGAAAGCGAAACCCAAAATGTTCCCCCAAACAGTTTGTGTCTGGACAACGGCAGGTTGTCTGATTGATGAGGCCGTGCTACCAGCGGATGGCGCAGAGGGCAGAGCTAGAATTCAGGTATTACCATCCAAAGCGGAGCCCACCTTTGGTTGGAGCGGAGCGTTCCAGAAAATTTTTGGTTTCGTAAGCCCTCAGATGGCAGGAGGAAACGCCCTTCCCCAGTGTTTTAAGCTTGAGGGCACTTAACTGAAATTTCTATACCGCCCTAGATTGATAAACATTTTAAACTCTCTTACCGGGCCTTTTAATTTTCACTTCTGAAATGCGCGGCTTGAACTTTTCAGTCCCAACATTTTTATTAGTCGTTAGACCAAACGTCAGTTGAAGAATACTCTAGACGGACTAGACGTTAGATGATTTTCCACCGAGATTAAGGGACTGAATGTTTTGCCTCAATTGACTGACTTTCAATCAAGAAGGTGTTATCCATGCTTCAACTGAAATGCCATTTCTATTGGACGGCAACTTCTTCCATACATTTCAAGAGAGTTTCCTTCATTTGCCGACTGGGACAACAATTCGGTCGATATATATTACTGCCACAGATTGCCGGAGATGGGTTCCCAGACCATTTTCAGCCAGAGAATGCTGAAGGAGTTGAATGTAAAAGTTTTCACTTTCACTTTTTCAAAAACCTTCCTTCTATTCTTTAGCCCTTTTACGGTTCAATTCGCCCGACGGGAGAAATTTAAAGTTGAGTTCTAAACCACTAAAGAATTGCCAGCCAGACTTCGTAAGGGTTGAATCTACAAGTTATGTTTTCTCTTCTTTCAAAACCTCCTTCTCTCCTTCAACATTTACCGACTCTGGGTGGTCACACTAACCCTCTTTTCATCTATTCTCCAATTTGCAGACTGGGGCGCCCAAAAAGTTGGGGTCTTTTCAACGTTTCATTTGTTCTTCAATTTGCCGAATAGGCCACAAAAAGCTGGTTCTATACTACCATAAAATTGCTGGAGATGGCCCCCAGGGGGCCATTTTGAGCAGAATTAGTTGGGGATGTAAAGGGTTGAACCTAAAAGGTTGCTTTTTCCTTCCATAACTGTTTGGTACTCTCTTTTGCTAAACTATTTTACGTTGCAATTTTCCTCATTTTTGCCAACTGGGGCATTTCATTTGCCGACTGCCTGTTGAAGGGGGGTGTCCACCCCTACACCCCCCCCCCCTCTAGCGACCGCCCCTGCGTGGTGTTTTTCAAGGGTACAAGACCGGCAAAGGTGGAAACTTACTAGAGCAGTAATGGCCTATGGGAGATGGGACGTGGAAACGTCAATTGACGATCGTCAGTTAAAACCGTCATAAATGGACACGGCGTTTTCACCACAGGATGGCGCTACGACCTTGTAATTTGATGCTGACAAGAGGTTAAGCCAGGTACTAGGAACAAATTTCCCGAAATATAACTTTCAACAGAATGAGAAGTTGGTCAGACGTTGGAATTAATGAATTACATGATCAAAGTAGCACCAGATTAATATGTTTTTCGTTTAATAATATTATGCCAAATCCGGAGCCATTAATTTATTATCTAACTAGAAATGCACGTGCAGGCGGGTAAACCGCGACGTGTATATCCCCGCAGAAATGGCCTACGTGGACCTATTTCGAAGGGAGCACATGAAATGTTATGTCCATTTGACCTCTGATGACTTTGATATGCCCTACTTTGTTCAAGACAAACTGTAGTCCACATTTTCCAATTTCTTTCAAATCCGGCCGAGTAAAAAAAAAAAAAAAACAGGAATGAAACGCAAATTTGACCTCTGGTGACCTTGAATCATTTTTTTTTCGGGACCAACTATTGTCCCCACTCACAAGTTTTCATGTAAATCGGACTAACTCTGTATTTTCGTGTAAAACCTACAAAATAGAAGAGAGCAGACATGCAACGATGCCCACTTTCGAACTCATTCGAGATTTTACTAGGACGGACATGTGTACCAAGTTTCAAATCGATCCGATAAAGCGTTAAAGAGTTATTGCGCTAACGACTAAAGTTTCCGGCGGCGGAGACGGCAGCTACAACCCCAAAACCATACTATCCTGAACATTTAAAAGTGTTGCGGGGATATAATTGATTTACCGAAGCATTGAAAAGGAAGTGGGAAGCTATAAAAGCTATAAAATTTGCTCGTCGATTTATTGAGCCTCCTTCACACTGGTAGGAATAACCACAGGTGCTGTTTGACGAGGAGGCTCGGGAGAAAGGTCGTGCCCCAGTCACTCGTACTGTAAATAATGTAACGTCCGGATTGTGCTGTCAACAGATCAGGTGTAGTTTCAAGTAGCACGTCCCTTCGTTTGATCATTAACTATACATGCAAATAATACCTTGTGCCTTCAATTTCCATTCACACTTTCCCGAAATAGAAGGGGTTCTATCTGCTTATGCTGGTATCTGTTGGATATAATATGTAGTACTCAAAGGCTGGGTTCACTCCAGGATTGAAAAAACATGGACAAAGTTCAATACCAAGTGGGTACATGTAAAAGTGGGCCCAACAGAACAGACGAACAGAAAAACTCCCTTTACGCTATTTCTCTGAGATGTTTCAGTTCGGAGAAGTCAGTGTCGAGAATGGAATTATCAGTGTTTAACCTTTTACAGAAGCCATAGCTGGTGATAGCGTGTGAAGATGTGTTTTAGTACGTCAGTGCAATTGACTTACTGGCTTGTTGCAACAAGACGAGTCTGGCCTTAACAAAAAAATGACCCCGAAGGTCACAAGGTCATTAGGTCAAATGACCCCAAAGGTGACACAAGGTCATTAAGTCAAATGAGGTCAAAGGGCCAAATGAGGTCAAAGGGCCAAATGAGGTCAAAGAAAGTAACCAGATGTAGTTCACTAGACGGAACAAAACTTTCCATTACAACATTGCCCTGTAATGTTTCGTTGCCAAGATATAAATGGATTGCCCTATGGTGGACCTTCAATGACCTTGACCTGACACCAAAACAATAGAGTTCATCCTCACCATATGTGCAACCCACATACTAATATATACATATATATACTTTCCATTATTGGATATCGTGCTGAAAAAGTTTTTGAAATTTGCCCTGTTGTGATCTTTAATGACCTTGAACTGCACTAAAAAATAGGGTTCATCCTCACCATATGTGCAACCCACATACCAATATGAACTTAATAGATGCTTAATAGATGCTTGCATTCAATAGATATCGTGCTGACAGGTTTTTTTTAACTTTGTCCTGTTGTGACCTTGAAGACCTTGACCTGACACCAAAACAATAGAGTTCATCCTCACCATATGTGCAACCCACATACTAATATAACATAATAGATACTTTCCATTCATTAGATATCGTGCTGACAGGTTTTTTTTAACTTTGTCCTGTTGTGACCTTGAAGACCTTGAACTGGCGCTAAAACAATAGGGTTCAATCTCACAAATGAGAAACTATGTGCCCAGGAACTGATACCTGTTTGCGTTCGTATACCGGAGGTGACTGCGGCCTCCAACCAGTGCAATGGCGTACCGAGAGATTTGACTTGGTGGGGGGGGGGTGAGGCCGGGACCCCAGGGAAGTGCGCCCTTACTCATAGTCTCATCCTCCCTCACTATTAGCAATTATGCATTTTATGGGCCCCTGCATGCTGCTGCAAATAATTGATAAACAACAGCTTTAAACGTCTACTGAACAGTGAAAAAAGTGATTGTTGTGTTAAAAATTCATTGGCCACATGGGGGAGGGGTTCTGACCCACCTTGCGTACGCCATTGCTTTCAACAGTGTTTCCTGGTTGGCTGTTCGCATGACTGTGTCCAAGTTGTTAAAGTTAGGGATGAAGTTATGGATTTGGATTCTTTTGATAGTAAAAAATAGGAACGCATTAAGGCAAAATTCCATATTCGCGGGATGCGGGGTACGGTAAAAACCATACGCTCGTTTTCACGGGAAAATAAATGTGGAAAGTGCCCGAAAAAGCTGTATTCGGGTTGCAGAGATAGAATCAGTTGCAATAGCGGCAAAAATTCATTCGAACGAAATGGAACGAGCACAGAGTAAGCAAGAGTGCCACGCGTACCAACGCGGCATTAATGCCGCACCTCGCAAACAGATTATATGGAATAACTTCCTCTTAAAGCCAATTTATGTCAATTTTTGTGAGTTGTCACATATTTTTGGTCATTGCGGATCTCCCTACATTTTTTTACTTTGAAAAGTGTTCCGTATTCGCAAAACGTGAGAATTTACAAATGATACCGCCCCACCACCCCCCCGCATCCCCACTAATGGAATCTCGCCTTTATCCTTTCGCTTTACCATACGAAAGCATGGCCAACAAAATGATGTGTTGGGTTATCCTGTGTATAATTATGTATATAAACGCTTTTTTGCCAGAACAGAAGAGTTTTGTCAGCTTTTAAGACATAATGTGCATAAAAGTACATACATATAACCTAGTCTGCCAGAAAAACATGATACCTGCGACATCGCACCACATGCAAATAACCTGAATCAATTTTATGAATTGAAGCCAAACTGGTATAGGCCTCCTCCCACATAGTTGCACGAGCAATGATATCCACGGTCGCTGCATTCATACAATTTCAGTTTCATTGGCCCTAATTAACAAATACAATGCAGCTGATCGGAAACGCGCGCATTCTGCGCCAATGGAGCGAACTGGATAATCTAGAGCAGTGAACAGATGAGGCAGTTTCTTCGATTTTATCACATCCTTGCTGCGATTTCATCCGACTCGGTTGCGATCGATACAAGGCTTCAACAGTTAGATGGCCGTTGGAGGTCGCATTTCTCTTGAAAGACTGGCTGGCGCCTATATTGTATGTTTCAGTTTTACTGGGTGAATAACTCGCCATTGACCAACCCGCTATGAAGGCTTTAAATTCTAGGTTCCGAAAAATAGGGTTTGGGTCGCGAAGGGTTAGTATCAAAGAAAGTGGATTTGGTAAGATTAGCTGAACTGTGGAGGCAAATAGTTGAAGTATATACTACTACTACCATGGCTGCATGGGCGTAAATCGAGTCCGAAATAGGATCAGTCTCACAGCCGGAAGGCTCTGGGTTAACTCCCATAGTGTTCTTCTCTGGCCGAGTTACAACAGTCATTAGTACAAATGGGACTTACAGACAATTTGCCAAAGGTTTTTTTTTTTTGTGAGTTTTTAGATAACAAGGACAAATTAACACTTCTAATATGATAAACGTGAAAAAATTTTTCGCGCACATCACGAGCATGCACCTGATGATTCTTCTTCTCCTCTAGGCTCCATTCGGATCCGTACAAATTGTAAAGCAGCCTATCTTGTGCGTCCATTTGTGTGAGTAGCCTACTGATGCTCGGCCTGTCAAACCTCATAGTGGGACTTCACGAGTATTGGCTGGGGGGAGGCATTCCAACCACTCCATACTATAGCACAAAGTTCAGCTACCTTTCGTCAGTCGTCTATAGCTATGTAACTGTTACGTGTCGTTCATCCAAGATAGGGGGCGCTCTCAAATATGACTGTGCTTGGTCGATGAGGTCGTCGAGAGACATCCCTTCCACCGGCAAGTGAGGGAAATTATGGAGGACCGGAGGCAAATTATATAACTATTCTCATAGGACAAAATAACAGGACGGAAACGAACATTGCCATTCTGATGTATTTTTGATGATGATTCGGCTCAAAGAGGGGACTTTCTGCCATATGGAACGTATAGAGGCCACAACTGTTCTCGTCGATTCCGTGAGCCTATGGGGCGCTCCGCTTAGATGGTGGAATTGTAACCCCCTCCCCATAATCACTCACCCCTGGTGACGCCCCTGCCGTGGCAGGTGGCGACCACGGTCAAGAGTTTTCTGGAAGTGTTAGACTGTTGTGCTACTGCGGTTGAACAAATGCTTCGAGGGGAGTGAGCGACGCACAGACTCCACGGAACCTGGAGACCCTTCTCAAAAAGAGAAAACTCCTCATAACAATAGTTCTATCCTCGATTTTACCGGTTACGGTTGTTTGCCTCAAATAGCCAGGGAAGCGCATTTCCTGCAATCGAGGGGGGGGGGGGTCGGTCAGACGAAAATTGTCAGATTTTATTTTCAGACCATTCATGCGCCAGCCGATTAATGGCGCTCCGTTCTAGATAGTAATTCAACAGGTCAGTCCCCCAATCGCCGACCAAATCGCCCCGCCCTTGGACTATTTACTCTACTATACTATATATAATAATTGTAATGGATGGAAGACCGAGGTTGAGGGAGCTCGACTGAAAGATACTAACCATGCACGATGTCTGCATCTGAGAGCAAATATAAACAAGCTCTATCTCCCACGACATAGGCCTGGAAAAAGTGGAAGCCCCGTGACTGGGAGGAGGAAGCATCGAGCTGAAGGAATACATAGGTCAAAGTAAAGAATCCATGCTTGCAAGAGGTGAGGCAAGCCGGAAAAAACCGGGGGATTACATAAAAAATGGGGGGGGGAAAGACGCATGGGAACAAAACGAACAGAGTGAAAAGGAAGGCAGCAAACCTATTGCATGGACAATTACTCTTGTCAAGCCGGAAAAATGCCTACAGTGGATGTCCTGCAATTGCCTAAAAATAGAACAAATGGCAAGGCACTAAGCACGGCGGCACAGATCGGGCCCTAAACACAAGAAAGGCAACACCAGGCCAACAGGAGTGATGGAGGTCTCGAAGATAGCCAATGGCACAGGAAGTTGAAGCGACTTGCGCGGAAGTTGGGGAATTTCCTGTGGTAGGATTATACACTACCCTATCCTAATCCCCAACCTTAACAAAGGGATATTATGGTAGCTACAATACAATAATAATCATAAAAAAGCCCTTCCGTAGCATTGCATATCAGCTGGGACAAAGCAACACTGTTAATTGCATTACTGTAGGGAAATAGCGATTTTCCCTAATAGTTTTACTGGAGACTGTAGTAGATTGTGGATATCGCCACGGTTTCGCCAGAGCTCCGGGAGTACTTCCGGGTTGCTGCGTACACTACGGTAGGAAAACACTAGGCGTTACCACGTGTGGCTTAGTAGGGCTATCGGACAAGTCCACCACCGCTGCGCCGCAATGTTGCCCGGGCCCAAACCTCTGCGGAGACAGTTCCATAGTAGTTGAATGGCACTCCGTAGTAGGTGAATAATTATTGACATGTTATAACGATGATATAACAGCTGTCTATGCGTGTAGTCTTATCTCGTAGAGGCAGGGATATGATCGAAATATTATAATGGAACTATCGTAACAATGTATTGATATAAAAGTTAATCTTTGAGTATTTGTAAGATGACTGAGATTTTGCATATGACCTACTGTATAATGGGACACAGTACAGTTCGGTTAGGGCATGTTTGATACTCGAGGGGGAGCTAGTATTTGAGCCTAAAATCTCTCCTAATGAAGTAAGATTACGTTATAGTATGGTGGAACATGTTTATTATTTCATGATATTTCAGTATGCTATTTGGTATTACGTTATCTAGAAGTTATACGTAGAAATGAGTGTCTTAAGTTGTGATACACAGTTCTTCTGGTTTGGGACATTGTGACCACCCAAACGTTTGCCAATATGTTTGCGCTGGGTCTGCTATGCAGTGCTGCTTGCGGAACACGCTGCCCAAGGGAACTAGTGTTGTTCTCTTGTGGAGTATGTCGCTATAGACGTTAGCTCCTATGATCAAAGGTTGTTTGAGGTCGATGTATTAGTACCGCGTAGGTGTGGCTATTGGTCTGTGCAGTAGAGAGCTACAGAAGAGTGTCTTTACGTATAGCGTCAACGAACGACCAGGGAGACGACAGTCAGTGTGTGAAGTCAAGGAGTTGATGAACTAGCGTTGTGCGGTACAGTCTATTCCCAATGCCGGGTCGCTGCTTGTCACCGTGCCTTGAGCAGCCAAGGTTAAAAGCTTCACCGTGATTTCGTGCACGGGACTGCAATGACCGTCATCACGCCTACATTAAAAACATAGGATCTGCCTCCATACAGATAGTGTGGAGAGCGCGTGGGTAGATTGGATATGATATCGCTATGCGGGATTGCAATAGCTTCTCTGGTCACAGAATAGCCATACCTACACTGCAGGAGACGTACTATAGGTGCGAGAGAGACTTGGCAGCACCCAAACGCCCACCACCCCCTCCCCCCACCCCCCCTGGCTGCCGTACTTTACGGTGTATGTGCGTGCTGTGGGTGCGGGAGGATTAAGCCACACACTAAGTCAGTTGCCGTACTATCAGTGTGTAGTACGTGCTGGTGTACGGGAGTACTTTGGTTCACACACAGTTCAATTGCCGTAATACATTGTAGTACGTACTGTGGGTACCTGAGGATTTGGTCACACACGAAAATCATTGCCGTACCTACTTGTAGGAACGTGATAAGGATGGAGAGACATATCGCACACAAAACTCAATTACTATGCATTCGTGTAGGTATACGTTCTAGGTACCAGGGACAATATGCCAACATTGGAGTAATAGTGAAGCAATAGGGAAAGTCTTGGGTAAAACTGCAATTACGTACATCAGTGTGGGGACGCGTGTTATGAGGTCGCCTTGGAATAGGATATAGCGCTGAAAATGAACCAATAGGAAGTGGTGTATGAACGAGGGTCAATGCTGTTAGGATAGGGAAACTTTTCGGGAGTAGCCCCAGTGTTAAGCGTAGGAGAAAGATTGGGTGTATTCTCCGCTGTAGTAGCGGCGGTTAATTAAGCGGGGTAGGGCAGTGCGTATATTATGCCGCTGTGGAAAGTATTAGGTATAAGAGCCTGAGTCGAATATTGGAATAGCGCTGAGCATAGGGTTAAGTGTTAGGTGAATAAGGTCGCGGTATTATGTAGCGCGGAACGAAAAGGTAAGTATTAGCTAGTGGATCTCGTCATATGGATTGCATTATTGTATAACCATTTGTAGTGAGTGATATACCCGAAATATAATCTCAATATACCCGATCAGAACGTGTCGCTTCATTCCGCGTGTCGAGACAGCTAATACAGTGGTGCATGTAACTGCATACGCATTCCGGGAGACTGGGCACAGCCCCGTTCGGCTCGACGTTACAATACTAAGCAGTGTTGGGAGTTGTTGACAATTCATGCCGAAAGTTGACTTTTAAGTTCCTGTACCTATACTGATAGCCAGCATTAATCTGTACGGGTGGTTGTAAGTTTAGTGCTAGCCTAATATAGCCTAATAAACGCCTCAAATGACTTTTGCCTTGACCTGTGAGGGGTGAACTGTGACGGTATAGCGAGGACACTGTCTCCAAGGCTTGATCATATCCATAAAGAGCGAACTTTGGATAGAAATGAAATGACAGAGAGCTATTATGTAGTAATTGAATAGATAACAGTACTCGGCCAAGGATAATAATGTGATTTGAATACTTTGTGATAATGCATTGAAAACAATTTGACTTCATTTTGACATACGTCAAAGCGCTATAGATCCCGGAAGTAGGCCTACCTCAGCGTTTCCTAAAATAGTGTTTCGTTATACATTATCGTGCGATATTTTTTATACGTTTCTGAACTAGCCCTGTGCACCAACGTCACGCGAATATTGACACATGATTGTGCACATAGAAACTGGATTTGTTCCTTTGTAAACAGGTAAATATACGCGTTGACTTTGAACAATCATGCGGGGGGGGGGGGGGGGTCATTTAGTTGTATAAAGATTTCTTATCTTCCAATCTTCCAGCTATATACGTGGGTACATCGTTACTCCCCAGGTCTCTGTTAGGTTGCTCGGCGAATAGGGAATTAATAATAGGAATCCAATGTTCTATATCGCTCTGGCCAGTGACGAGCGGGCGGTAAGTACTGGAGAGTTTTGAGGTTGTGCTTTTTCTAGTGAAATTAGTCGGACTGACTATTGCCTAACTTATTTGTATTGCACATTTTTTGGTGAGATTGGACAGGTGAATGAAATGAACTGAATCAAGTTGTAAATGATGGTGATACGGTAACGGCTACAGGAAATGCTACATTGCCCTGTTGCTAGCACGCACATTCTAAATCCGCGAGGCCGTAGGCTATATGGAAGGGTGTAGTGCAAAGGGTCAGTAATGATTTCATGCTCTGATTTATAATCCTCTCATTCAATTATACTGGTGTCCGATGGCAAGGGCGTAACTCAGGGCGGGTCGCGAAAATTTTATGAAAATGCAGGTTTCGTAGAGCGACTCTTCCCATCTCCCCTCCCCACACACACCGACTAAGTCACATTATGGGGAAGGAACTAGTTTACTTCCCTGTTCGTGTACATGGGCAGCACGACACTACACACAACTGTAATAAGGGTCACGGTAGTTGAGAGAGTGGTAGGCATGATCTGCCCTACGAACTCCGCGATGTATGGTCAGTGTCGCTATAGCATAGTCTGCATAGACCCTTTCCTCAGTCATGATTTTGTTACGACGGCCGTACGTTTACTAATATTTTTTACAATGTGCAGCTGCCTGCAGTGATCGACGATTTCCAACTCTTGCTTCATTTTGCTCATACGCAATCTCAATTTCCATTTCAATACACGGTGGGGTAGACCATAATGGTACATGGGTCAGCTGGCGGAAGAATGGTGGAATGGTATCAGTGACACTTTGCAAGCAATATTCCGGGTTCGAAATCCATGCATCAGTCACCGGACGTTTTTCCCTAATAATAATATATCGTTCTTATATATGCGCTTTTTCCAGGTCGGCGACTTGCTCAAAGCGCTTTACAGATATTACCCTGATCATTAGTGACTTGTCACACCCATACCGTACAGCACGCACTGCTTGCTATTTCTCCCCCGACGCACCATTCCCCACGTCACTCATCGTTCCCCGGGGGACTTTCACATATCAAAGCAGCCACATACGGCGCTCGATACTCTTCACAAGTCAGCCTAAAAGGTACCCACTTTAACACGTGGGTGGCGTGGAAAAAAAAATTCAGGAGAACTGCCTTGCGAAAAAAAGAAATCGGAAAAATCCTCGGGCTTCCAATAAAGATCCGGAACTCGCAATCAATGGTTTTGCGTATGGGGGCTCTACGGACTGAGATGATCCGCCTCCCCTCTTCTTTAATCCCTAGGATTGAAGATGAGAGGTTGCAGTGCTATGGGCGAGGGTCCGCTGTAAGCAGTGGTCTTCTGGGGTTACTGGGGTTTGTTTTAGGGATATTTGCAGTAAGTCCTCGTTGTCGTCCGGTTCCGAGAAAGTGGTCGGTTCCTGGAGTTCACTGCTTAGTTCCTTTCGGACGGGGAACGTAAATGGCGGTTCCGGGAGGCAGTTGGGATGTTACACTTACCCCCACCCCCCCCCTGCCCGATATCAATTGAGCAACTATAGTCGAGAGGAGAAGGCGAGTTACCGCCGGTGCTCATCCACGATCAATAGGACAGGGTTCCTGACGCGCCTTAATGGCTTCAAGAACCCCAGAAATCAAATCCGTTTATAGACCCTATAGCATAGTTTCATTATATTACGACAATATATTTGGCCCTGTTGAATCTTGATGACCTTGCAAGCAATCGCTGTAAAAACGAAAAAAAAACGCCACCTGTTTGATTAATGTTTACTAATGTGTACAAACTTCATGAAAATTACCTCGAACATGTCAGGTGATGCTGGACGGATACACTGGAACTTTTACATAACTTTACTACATGTACCAGCTTTAGCGAAGGTTTGTCAACGTAGAAAAAATCGCAATTATGAAAAAAATAACATAGAGCCTATAGTACAATTAACCTTGCATTTGCCCCACTGGATATTTTAAGAGGACTCTGCATTCTATACTGTGCGTCGGCCTAATAAAATAAAGTCTATATAATATTATATATATATATATATAATAGTATTATTATATTATAGTTATATATATATATATATAATATATAAATCTATATATATAGATATATATATATTATATGGGAAAACGTGAATGACAACAGAGAACATGCGCATAGTAAGTGCTTGACAACAGTTGTTCACTTATACCCATACTAAGTTATTTACCGGCAGCTATTGGACCGTGACAACACGATTGCCAGTCAACTCTTGACGTAGTACTATGAGATAATATATACCCGTAATCGTGTAGCATAGCTAAGGATAAAATTGGTGGAGGTAATCAGCCAACAAGCATATCATTAATTTCAACGAAGAAAATGAGGCAGGGTATGGCTATACAGTTACTTAGCCTGGCCATGGTGGTGTCGCAGGTACGTCCATGCACGCCGTGCGTCGGTTCACGCCGGTAATATTCACGTAGGACAATGAGTCCAGGTGGTCACCATGACGGGTACAAGAACCACGACAATAGCTTACATCACGTGCGCACGTTGCGCCTTACGAAGATGAGTTTGGCGGGGTGGGGGGGGGGGGGGGGGGGGGGGGGGGGGGGGGGGGGGGTTTGGGGGGGGGTGCCGACATGTGAAGGGCATATATACACGGTTATGATCATGGGAATACTACTCGTGTAGTAATTCCATGTTAGAAACAGAGGCGATTCTATAACTAGAAGTCAAAAGCTTAGTGTTTTCTTGAAACACATCGTCGTCTGGATGTGTTTTAGGTTCTCATTTTCCTACCATAAGTCTCTGCTCAGACTTAGGTCAATAGCATTTAACATAGCCTACTGTTCATGAAAAGTGGGAACTACTTTCTCCTCAAACACCCCCTACAATCAAAGTTAAGATAAATAGCATGACAGTGCACAATTCTCGTGAGGAAATTAACTAATAACTTTCCCCACAAATGTCCGCCTACTCACACCATCACAGTGTGATGATCACACGGCATCAACTTTGAATGTGATTCCATGCTGTAGGTATGTTGGACTTAGCCCGATTACAAGGTACAAAATCAGGGCCGTATGGCATTATGTGTGTGGGGTATTCACAGTAAAACCCGGGAACTATCACGAACAACTATCACTTACAGGTATGGCAAAGCTTTTTAGCTTTGAACGCGGGAATAACGCAACGGCGGCTAGCAATTACCTGTTCTGTCTGATAAAATAAATTACAATACTGTCAGCAACCCACATCCGTGACATAACTAAGGCTCAATGGGCTGATTGGCCTGAATTTTTTATTCAGCTATCGTACAAACGCGCAAGCTGCAAGCCGTTAAATCAATCAAACCAAGCTATACGTGGCTAGAAAATTATATCTCTTGGAAAGGGTTACCTAGACTTCAGATGATAAACACAATATCACTGTGGGCTCCTGACCAATAATCGGTATTTCGACCACAATCGTATTGAGAGGCAGTTTTTCGAAAATATTATCAAACCAGTGACCGACAGCGCTACATGGTAAAGTGGAGGGAGGGGAGCCGGTGGGAATGTTAGTCCCCCCCCCCGACATTGTTCCCCCTCCCTACCGCCCTTCACTCTCTGAGTGAATTCGAAGTTGCTGACTGACCACTCAATGTTTCCATAGAGGCACGAGCACGGATCTTCGCCAGTATAGCGTGATACTTCACTCTATTAGAGTGCAATTCCACTCTACATTCGAGGTTGGCTGAGTGACTACTTCACATTAGAGTGAAATTCACTATTTTGCTTTTAGAGAGCATGCATGAGGACAGGTTATAAATAGACATGGCCAGGACATTTCCGCCATGAAGTTGTTCAGGAGTTTTGGTTATTCATTGCCTTTATTGGTGCGGGGTCAGAAGAAGGATAGAGTATGGCATTTCCTGCTGGTCGATTCCCCGGTAGATCTATGCCACCCCGATTAGGCCCAAGATTCCCGGGACCTTGGGGAGAATTCCACACCGATTTTTTTTTTTTCCCGGTTTATAAAACGCTCCAACCATCCATCATGCCGTCTATGCGAAAATATGGCACAGTTAAGAAAATGCAATAGACTATGTAGGCCTATTTCACAGGCGCAATAAAGGGAATGCCGATGATGTGACACGATATGCCTATTTTGCAGCAAAAATACTGGAATGCTCAGTATACGGTGGTCCCATTCGGCGTTCCAGATCGCGTCAAAATCGCGACACCGCGACTTGAATTTGTCACTCGACAATTCGGTTTTTGTCGCGACCGCGACAAAAATCGCACATTCGGCACATCGCGGATCGCGTGCCTATGAATAGACCACCATATAAATAAACAAAGGACTGCGAAAAAATAGTCTTTGCCGCGATTGCACATTCGCAACATTCGCGTGCCCTAGTTAAACAGCAGACTTTAAAGGTGCTTTCACAACCAACGCGATTTCGAGCGAGGGCGATTCCAGCGACCATCGCTTGGCGATTGGTCGTCCGCTGGGGCTTTCACACTGCTCGCGAATACAGGCGATCTAATGGAGCGTTTCCTTGGAATTTCTCGCTAGCTGTGGGCAGCATTCATGATTGAACTAGCCATCACCATGTACAGAGTCAAGAAAGGCGTGGGCTGCATTCATCTTAATTGATAATAGGCGTGTGAAGCGACGACAGTGGGTGCATCGCATCAACACTTAAAGGGGCGATATGGAGAGTACAACCACCTGATTGCGGACTTGAGAAGGATCGACACACAGATTCCACAATTATTTCCGTCAGATTAGTAGCTCGAATATCTTTAGTGTGGAAGGTGGACTGCTTTTTTTCCACAATGGCTCCCTATCAGCTTCGAGACTCAGGAAATATTCAGTAACTAATTACCCACCCGCCATTGTCGTCTCCATTTTCACTTTCTTGCGTGTTGGGGGGGGGGGATCATATATCGTGTACACATAGCTATATAGGCCACATACTCTATACCTGTCCAAACGCATGGCAAGGGATACACGTGTGTTCCCCCATAGTCCCCTCACATTCGACCCAAATAATGTGTAACATTATGCCGAGCTAGTCGCTAGCGACGAGCTCCCCCGTCGCGCCGCTTCAGTCGCTGTTGTGTGAAAGCTTCGAGCGATTTATATGTGTTATCCAATGCGTATTTACAAGTCGCTCATTCGCCGTCCTCGTTCGAATCTCTTGCGTTGTGAAAGTCCCTTTCAAAGAAGTTAGTTCTTTTGGTTTTGTTACTTTCGGTTTTTTTAGGTAGTCGTTCAAAATGAACTGCCCTGCTCGCTTTCGCAGTCATGCTAATCAATTGATATTCTTTCCCATAGTGTTCAACGCGAATCTGTCCTAACAAGGGTCAACCAAAACAATTCCTAGACTCCTGGACTGCGAGCTTTGTCGATTGGTTACAATTAAAAACCTATTTTGTCTAATAAATCCCATTGGCCTTACACGTTGACTGTACCATATCTACTCGATCCTGCACAGTGGTTCAAATGCTGTCATTTTGTGATATTTGTAGGCAGAGGCAGAATAAGACAGTATAGGTGAAAGTTGCAGAGTCAGGAGATGGGAGGTTTGCGGTTTGAGTCAAGTTTGACGTCACAATACATGGAGTCGCCAGTTAGCGAGTCGATGCATATGTATAGCCTCTTCCATGGCAACGTACCGTGCAATAAAGATTTCAAAGAAATAGGAATCTAATTCTCTCGAGGAAGGAAACCGAGGTATTCCTGTTACCCTTTATATATACTGAGAAGTTGTCAACCTTGAAATCGACGTACTCGAATAGTGAGAGATGTAACTAATCACGCACCACAGAAACATCTTCACAATTGTATATATGATACGGTACGTATACTCTCATTGTATACTTTGATGAAAGTCGAATTCCATGGTGCACCGTGTAATAGAAGTTGGAACTCTGGATAAACAGTCACATGACGTCGCTCTTTGAACTGAACCAATGAGAAGCAGTCCTGCATGGAGCGGAAAAATGGATTGTTGCATTCAAGATTACAGCATGCACGTTGTTCACCAAGATGCTCTCATAAAATGTAGTCTTTTATATGACTTTGCACAATTTCAGACAAGTTTTGTATAGGGGTCCAAAGTCCTTTTCTAGGGAAGAGTGTTCCGCTTTTGGAGGATAAGGATAGAAGTGAGGAGGATTAAAGATAGCATAATAAAAATTAAATCTATGAGTTCAAACTCGATGTTCATAACGATTTCATTAGAGGTGTAGAGGCCTTTGAAGTTTGTACTCTGTGTATTGCGCAAAACTGGAAATCAACCCATCTTGAAATATGAATGTTGTTATACACTTGCACAACCCTGCAAATATTCGTTTGTTTTTTCCACGGAATGAAATCTGAACATTATGTTTCAATCGATTTTTTTTTTGGTACTTGAACAGGAAGAGTGCAAGAAGATGCGATGTTGTGGGTTGTATGCTGAGATTACTGAGACAGACAGTAAAAAGTTCACATGGGTGGGGTGGCAAGTATTACAAAGGGTGGATTGTCGTTTGTGACGGCACCGCCTCTCCAACACAATTAACAATAAAATAACATAGACAATATCTGCATGTTCAACTGCACGTCAAACATACTAATTTTTCTGCAGAAGGGGCTAAACCTTTCAAGGGTCAATCACTCTAATTCAGCAACACCCAACATCGTAGTTTTGAACCCTCAAGGTATGAAATCCCACAATATTTCGCAGTAGGTCAATCCTTTATTTGCATTAAGCTTAAATTTTCAGTTTCTCCTTGCCCTCTCTCTAATTGCATCGACTGCATTGCAGTCAAGTAACCTAATGCAGAATAAGCGGTCAAGGTCCGTGAAGAATTTGGGTTAATAATAGTAGACCTATACAACTGCTATAATTGTAGGTTCTATTTCGAGTGGCTGACGCGATGAGTGTTGGAAGTTGCTTGCGTGTTGAAAACAGGGTAGGGGGACATGGGCTCGAGCCACGACAGGATCATGCACTGTCCATTCCAAAACCGGGAATGAAAATCGAACATTGAACTTAACCAAGTATACATTTTTAGCTTTATATTTCTGCATATACTGTTACGGAACGGATGACCCACATTCGCAGACCTCTGAAACACATACAGGTATGTTTGTGTTACGTGCAGTCCATGTGACGTCAGAGGTCAACCTATTATTGCATCGCATGATACGTCAAATATGCAAGCTGGTACGTGACACAATGAAGGAGTCTAATCACTTTTTGTGGTCGAGGCGCAGTCGACTGTGACCCTCTCTTTTACAGTTTAGACATCACGATAGAGTCACCCACGTCACGCAAACAGTGCCTGTATTTTTCTCTGAATGATTTTGAAACTTTTCAAACTCTCGAACAAATTTCATGTGTTGGGCAAACTGGGTCCTGGTCATTTTACTGGTGTACTTGGGACTGTTGGGTACACCATCCGTGGCGGAACACGGTATTTTACTGCCCCTTTCATTGTTGACGACCCTCTCATATGGTGAAGACGATACTGTAGGATGACCGTAAAATGAAGGGCGTTGCGACTCTACGTAGCCTAGCAAAGCTGGTTGGACGTATGCTACAAAAAAATGCCTATGATAGGGACCAGGGGACAATCAGGCCTTTGTGGGTAGCAGAGTCGATTCCTCCTAGGGGGTGGTATCCAGTTCTTACCATGTCTATATAGGTTTCTTGCCATTGTATGTTTGGCTTGATTAAATAACCCTATAGCCAAAGTTTCAAGGAGCTCCGAGAAGAACGATGTGAGCCAACTAAATAATATGAAAGTCGTACGGGCTCTGTAGCAGATGGACTTGGAAAGATCCCATCTGCCAAGGCTGTACGCCTGTGTTCTTGTCTTGTCTGTCTTGTTCTATGCAAAACAACTAATGGTTAACAATGCATAGGGGACACCGCAAACAACAGGCACAAGCTTACTGAAGAGTCCAGGTTGAAGATGATGAGGAAGGATTTACACCATCACCAGAAAAAAACCCATGGACCACTTTTCCTGCATAGTGAGACTAATGCATTTACAAATTGGAATGTCTGGCCAAATGAACAACCGTACCCTGTAGACTCGGTTATTAACAATACATGTCTATATAAGTCCATTCTCTATGATGATCGTGTGCGGTAGTGGTCTTTAACTTCACGAAATCAGGACCGTAAAGCCAATATGTCGTTCAATAGAATTAGAAACAGCTTGAGTCGTGTTCAATGAGGCGGTTGATGTCATCGAGCCGAGTCGCCGCCTCGGCCGGGCGATAACGTACCTGATTGGCTCCTCGTATAGGAGTTCGGAGAGCAGCCGGCAGCAGGACGCTTGGGTGCACCGAAACCGAGGAGTGGAGGTCCAGCCTCGTCAAGTCGGTGGGAGAGGCATCTTGCCCCGGCCGACGGGAAGGTCGTCAGTTTAGACAGCTGCGCAACTTAGCCTAAGCCTGGTGCGCTGCCCAGTCATCAAGGCCCGCATCAGAGTGCAAGAATAGTGACTGAGGGAATCCCGCTGCAAGGGCTCCATGGCTGCATGAGAAGACCATGGCACACCAATTCATGAATTCTGGCTGGAATCTCAACGGATTACACCCTCCGCACTCGCTCACCCTCAAGGATGGCGTGACATTCGCACACACTGCCCCAACGAGCTATCATAAGTGTTTTGTCTGTGTAAGCAGTTTAGATTCCCCCTCCCCCATTATCCACGAGAAAGGTAATAACTGATCCATTGAAAATAGTTTCCAGGCAAGTCAATTTGGACACTGCCAAACAGAGGTACCTCTAATATCATTAACCTAACCCAAACCATACAATCCATGTTAATTGATAGACAGATAATTCAGACTATCAGCCCTGGCTACATGACTGTTTATTTTTTTTTATAGACGGGTCAATCGAAACAAGTGGTAGCTTCTTTATTCGCATTCCAGGCCTAATGAATTTTGAGAGAGTGGGCCCCTGCACATGAAGGCAAAAGAAAATACCACCACACCCTAACCAACACTCCGGGGCGAGGGGGTGTACTGGGGAATTTTGAAAAGTGGTTCTGTGAGGTCCAATTTAACTATCTTTTCCCAATAGAGGAATAGAGTTTTAAAATGTAGGGTTGAACTGGTTGAGGAGGGAAGGTTAATGTACGCTGGATCTCATTACCAACAAGCATCAATATTTTTCAGTCTTGAGACTTAACATCTAAGCAACAGATCAGAACAATTTTACTATACAAATGCAATTGACTTCTGGTTTGCTGCAACAAATCAGTCTGGTCGTCCAACGGAGATTGACTCCCAAAGGTCACATGGGTCCATTGGGCCAAATGAGGTCACCCGTTCAAATGAGGGCAAAGTAGGTCAATCGATTTTGAACTCGGTTCCGGATGTAATTGTGGACATGTCTCCCAGTGACGAATCCGGGAGGAAGTGGTCCATGGAGCAATCCAACGGAGAAATTCATCGGGAGGATCTCTAGGTTTGGGGCCCTGCATTCTTGATTAGGCTAGACCTCAATGCTCATTTCCCCGTCTATAGTTCCTACGTGGAATTGGAAGATAGATAGCGGATCGCAGTGTCGCAAGTCGCGACTTGAGATGAAATGTGTTTGCGACTTGAATTGAGTTAGGCCTACTTGCATTCACTGGCGTTGTACATTGAACCTGCTTGAAACTACGTGAACTTGTACCATATCTTGGGTGAATATGACTTGATGAACAAATTTTGGTGACTTGGTGACAACTCTGCGATTGCTTAATACTGAATCCACAATGTATTCTCTGTAGAGATACTGTCCAGTTCTATAGCTATCCGTCATTTTTTGCAATAACATACAGCTGGTTAGAGTAACTAAACATCAAATCGTTTTTTGTTTTGCTCTGTGAATATGATGGAACTACTAGTAAACGTTGATCTGTTGTTCATTTGGACGTTTTAGAGATATTTTAGAAATATGGTATCTCCCGAGAGTGTTGTTTGTTCTTTGAATTTTTGGGTCGTACAGAAAATATGAATACAGCGCACTCCCGACTTTTCTTGTGTCATAAGAAGCTTCGCCTCGTCTGAATTTAGTATCCCAAAATCGCCGCTTTCTTCCTCAATTACACGCTGACAACAACTTCCCTTTATGACTATTGACTATATCTTGACGAGGATTCACCAATTTCACACATCATCTTGTATGTACATATAGTTCCCTGACCAGTCAGGTTCCACTCCAAAGAAGTTCGCTAATACCCGGGATCACATTTGCTTGCATCTGCCTCTCCGTGTCCTTCTGAGTGAACCTTTCCGATAACACGTGTGCACATGCACGCTTTTTTATATAGTGCTCCGGCGTATAACCGGTACATGAAGCCTCTCTCGTTTTCCATCTGATATCCCTCACAATCCTGCTCATGTTCCGGTAGTTAGAGTGTTGATGTACTGTGTCACTGATCCGTCTGACGTCTGCCCTGTTGTTTCATGGGGTGAGAGCGGCGTTGCACATGCCCATGCCTTTAACATTCGGTGACTGGGGGGCTTTAATTGGCTAAAACATGGTGTACGACCTGGACTGGAAAAATGATGTCATAATGTATAATTGCTAGATTCTAAAAAAAATCTGTATTGTGAATACTCTCGGGATGCATGCAGGAAGGCTAATTCAGGTGTAATGGACCAAGATTGCAGGTTTTTCAAATGGTCCGCAGACATAAACTGTTATGTCCCGACCCTGGTGTTGGCTAGAGTTGAAGTAACTGAGTCTCCCCTCTACCTTGGCAGTGCATCAGTGGTTTATGTGTCTGTGAACCTAAGGTAAGTAAAAGATTCCTCTGGCTGACAGGCCGTGTCATGAGATCCGGAATAGTGACGTCCGGCCCTCCGTCAGACATCACGTTATCTGGGCAGAGACGGACTCCCCGGTTCGGGTCGCATTGTGCTTTCAATCTCTCATCTAGTAAGGCGCATACGTTCATCGTTGGACTGGATGATTAGTGTCCTTAATGACTACCTCACTTCTTCCGCACTTTTGGTAACCGCTGGCAGAACCGGTGAACTAAGAACAGTGTTCAGGATAGCCGGGTGCTGAAGGTCAGTTGCCTGATTTCGTGTTCGTCACACTGGTTCCGGATCCTGCCACCTAGTTCTTCCGGCGTCACCGTGAGTTTGTGGAAGGTCGGTCGTTGCTAATAATTGGTGCTGTTCCGCGGCTATCTCAGAAAGTGGCCTCTCTGTATTAGCTTATGCAGAGGAAACCGTGAGATTGGATGCGGGCCAAGCATGTGCTCCCATGAGTGAGTGCGTGAGTAAAAGTGAGTAAGTGAGGGAGTACGGTGTCGATACATCAAGGCGAACTGCTTCCCCGTCCACAGAGTATATGATAACAGTAACATTTGTGGAATAATCTCTTAGGTTCCCACGGTGCTCACACATTTTTTTTTTTTGGTATCCTCACGAACAGTATTATATGGCTCACCACTGAAGCACCTCACTCGGAAGACGAACGCCGTTGGTGTATACTAGGCCTGCGGTTATCCCATGGTAGTGCATGTGGAGTCGGATATGTGTAGGTATGTGTATGTAGATACAGGATGTCGTGCGACTTCATTGCAACGCGACTGACCACGCCTTTGTCGCAACTCGTAAAAACGATGGTATAGAGAGAGAGAGAGAGGGGGGGGGGGGGGCGTAATCCCTCGCATGACATGAGGTTGGTATATTTTTTTTGAAATAGATGAGCTTCTTGGCAAATTAGGAAGCCATTCCAGCAATTCTAAGCCTAAACCTGTGGGCATTGCCCCCCACCATTTTGTATAAAAATGCGGAGATGAGGATGCTTCCTCCGAGAAAATGCCTCAGTGACAAATTCGTGGATATATACCCTGCATGTATTGTATTTAGTCCCATAGGTCAAGTAATTGAGAATACGTCGTGACATTTGACAGGGTCGACACAGTATACAGCAGCTTGAAAAGAATATCTTGCTGGCTATAGTATAGTAGCTCTGCTGAAGGCATTAGTTTCAGAATTGACGTGGGAAAGATCCAGGATGTAATTGAGCCAAGCGGTTCTGCCAAATCAAATACTTATACGCACACAAGAAACCGGCCCGACGCACCTCGCGATCGCAGGGGAAAACCCCTCGTTTCAGTTGTTTAGTTTAGTTCAGTTTGTTAGGACGGATCAGGAAGGATTGAGTCTTCATAAACGACCTAAACCGACAACATTCCGAGAAGAACAAACAGAACTCAAAAGTTCAAAAGTTTGCGAATGTTGCGCTAAGTGTTAATGACCAATTCTCGAATTTTGTCTGGCAAAATTGTAAACATTTTGAAAATTTTGTCACGGACTTCACGCACGGCGGCCCGCATTCCTCCCCCGCAAGCTGGCAATGATCATTACCGCATGGCACGAACTGGCCACGAACGAATGGCGAGAACTATGCGGGGACCCGAATGCCGGCAAATGTAAAGAGGGGGCTTAAGCCCCCTAAAGACTACTTTACGAATAGTTCACGACAAGTTTTTTTTTATTTGAATGACAAAAGTTTCAAACTACGCAGGCGTAATGACGATCGAATGCGGTGGTCGACAAAACAAGTGGCACCGTTAGGCTTATGTCGTGGCAGTGTGTGAATAGTTCATGAATAGTGCGTGAAGATTGCATAACTATTTCGTGTCAGTGCGTGTTCTGTTGGTTACGCATACTGGTATGCACTGTCATGCCACAGTGCGGGGTAATGCAGGACCCAAAATTTGTGCAAGTGTAAAGGAGGGTTAAGGAGGTGGGGGATTTCTCTGCACATGTTTTGCTCTTCACGATAGCAGGAATGCATGCAGGAAGTGTTGAAAAGCTGTACGTATTTGTTTATGGCAGAGCAAGGGGGTGAAAACCATATAGCGGAAAAACATTTATACTTGAAAATTGGACGAACACCGAGAAAGCAAAACTACCCTCACTCTGTTACAAACTGTTGTTGTATTTAGGCACACTAGATATAAGATAGATAGATATAGGATATGATAGATCGATAATAGATAGATAGATAGATAGATAGATAGATGAATAGATAATAGATAGATGATGATAGATATATATACTTTTATATTAAATAAATCCAGCAAGGTAAATTACATGCTTGTAGATAAAAAGGTAAGAATAGATACAAATCTATACCGGTGTTGTGTAAGAATTTAACAATCATTGTGTATAATTGTGCACAATTTGTACAAGAAGTATTGTGTAAATTCCCACCACATTGTAAGAGTGCATGGCATCCCGCATAAAAACACCTCGATAAACGGTGGATGCTTCACCGCAGTTCTAGCACAACCTCTGGCTATATATACATATGCTAACCCCCCTGTGTCACCCACAATCGTATAGGACGAATTGGGAAAATATGGGAAAATGTTTTGGCCGTACCTATAACTGCGATTTTGACTGCAGTTGCCTATTTAATTAACTAACTTGTGCAGGTTGGGCAACACCGAGTGTATATATATCCCCGCAGAAATTACCTTAGTGGACCTCATTTAGAGACAGCCACATTGAGTCATGTCCATTTGATCTCTGGGGACTTTGAAATGACCTACCCGGCCAGTGTTCAGGACCAACCGTACTACTATTTCGTTACCTAACATGACTCACCACAAGTTAGACAAACAAAATCGCATAAATTAGGCCAACCTGACACCATGACTCGATGATCTTCATGTTGTTTGGGACTAAAGACAACAAAAACCACTAACGATACTTTGATCTCGCGTAACCTTGAACATTTTTTTTTTTTTTTTTGTCGCGACCACTTTTGTCCACCCACCATAATGCCCACTTTCGTACTCAACCGAGATTTCACCAGGACTGACATGTGTACCAGTTTTAGATCAATCGGATAAAGGCGTTCCTTCGGCGGTGAAAACGGCGGCAGCGGCGGCGGAGAGCCGGAGACACAGCCCTAAACCCCACAATATCCACGAACACTTACATCGTTGTCGGGACTGAAGTAAGTGTTCCGGCGCATTACTGTTACTGTTAATTATGTTTTCTCGCGCGGTGTTCGTGTCTTCCTCACGTAACAACGCTTGCCCCCCCCCCCCCCTGACGTCCGCACTTGCCGAGATCCGTGAATTTTCAACGAAACATTCTTCAAACAGATTCTCGATTTCTTCTCCGACGGAGGCGTACGCCTCACCATGATCTCCAATCGGCGTTGGGACCAGAAACCAGGGAAACGCAACCACGGTCATTATATCCCCGCGACACGTGGAAGTGTCTGGGGATAATTGGTTTTGTGTGTGTAGCCACCGCCGTTCTCCGCCGCCGCCGTCCAGGCTCCGCCGCTCGCTGAAAACTTTAGGCGTTAGCGCGTAACTCTTCCACCGCTTTAATCGATTGATCTGGGAACATTGGTACACAATTACGCCCTAGTGACATCTAGGATTAGTTCGAAAGTGGGCATCACTGTAAGGCTGGGGGCTGCTAATTTGCATAAGTTACATGAACATTTAAGGTATGTCGGATTTGAACGAAGCTTGGTGGGTAGCTATAGCTAAGCTGATCCCGAAAAATGTGGAGGTTATTCAAGGTCATGGGAGGAAATTTGCATAATTTAGGTTCGAATTTTCCAACTTTGTCAGTCTTGAACGAAAACTGGGTGGTAGGGGATATATTGTTCGAAAAGTTGAAGCGTTTTAAAGGTCATTGTGGGTCAAATTGCATAATGTATGTGACTGCTGTCTAACTTCCATAGGATTACAGCAACTTGGATGAAGGCTATCTTAGTTTCTGACCCAAAAGGGAGGTCTTTATGGGGTGTTTTCCAATGATTGCTCAAAAAGTGGGGATATGCACGTGGGCGGTTTTACCCGCCTACACAAGTCTAGTTTGAATTGGGTGTTGCATGCTGTCAGAACTTTATTCCAAACGTCCGGCGGTGTTACGGATTCTTTGCTATGTCCACGTGATAAACCTGGTGTTAGAATAGATGGCAACGAATGCGTTTGCCAATAGCACCATATTAGATCGCAGTTGACGATCTAGGATGGGGGGGTGTGGGGAGAAATTAATTCTCGCTAAGCGTTTTTGAGGTATGAAAATTCAGCAGTAAGCGACTGGAATTCGGGCAAAAAATAGGCGAAAGTCGAACAGATAGGGCCATGTTCACAGGTCATTCAATTGTGAATTTAATTGCAGGATAAATTTCTGGTCACTACCGGTATAACACCCTGCGCTAACCATGTTTCGGATTACCACCAGCCAAGTCTGAAACTGTTCTGGGTTCGACTGGAAATTGACTTTTATATAGCACAGGACAAGTACCCGAAAACCATCTGTTGAAAACCACCTGCTAAACTTATGACAAAACCAGACATGCTCGACCAGATGACGACGAATTCCAGGTCAATACAAGACCACCCAATATATATAAGACACCAATCCGTCAAAATCTGGTGGGTTTGCCGTAAGATTTTAACTTTTCTCATTGGGATGGCCTGGGCAAACGACGGATCCCTAATGAAAAGGAGGCTTCGTTACTTTTCTTTCATGGCGAAATATCACCCCCAATACAATCAGCCAAACTCAGTCATAGAGCTATTATCAGCTGGTGATACGTTTGTCATCATTATCAAGTTATACAATGCATAGTAGGCATGTGCAATACACATTAATGATGTCACGCGAGATTGCCTGCAATAGTTTGTAACTTACTGATATGTTGTTTTTTGATATTCGTATAGGTATCATGCAATGATAAGCCCCGATCATGACAGCATGATACATAAGGTTAAAGTATAGTAGTTAATTCGATGTTCTATTTTTCTTCCCGGTTCCGAATGGATAAAAAAATTACTACCGTATTCTTCCGCGTGATCACTCACTCAGTCACTCGATCTTGAGCCCGGGTGCCATTATGAACGCGATTGTAACGTTCAAACGAAAATACTGAACGAGCACGTGAGGAGATGAACAAGTCAGTCACCCGGAATGGAATTTGTCACCTACTCTCTTGAAGGGTGACTTGATTGTAAGTTTTAACCAATTAGTTTTACCAACGGGTCGTGTAACCGATATTATAAACTATTAACTTTGGTGCAGACCAAGGCACCAAGGCGTACGTGTACTTCATTTCAGTATTCTGTATAAATAAGCATACGTATTGTACCGGTATTACCGTATTGTATCTAATCCGAACATGCAAGCTCCATACCGGGTTTAGCTGATTTGCTTATGAAAATAAGATATATGCATACCTATTATTTAGGCATGTAGGGTCAACAAAATTTCTCTAACGCTAACCCGATTTTTTTTTTTTGGTATGCCTGAATCCATATTGTCCTCGAACCTCATTGCACATGTTCAATTGCAAGGAGCATCCTAAACCTCCCGGGATAGTCGTCATGGGGATTGCGTATGGTTGCGTCATGGTTGCGTCATGTTCAGGAAAGTAATGACGCAGAGATACGTTAAAGTCCAAGAATGGTGAGTCGTGATTGGCGTGCACATGTGTGTTTGGTCCGTCAATGTACGAATTTTGCGGAATTAGTGCTGTACTAAGTATACTGGTCCGTAATTGTCGGCAAATGGTCAGTCACAAAAATGGGTTGGCGGTACGTCATTTTCGGGCAATGGGCAGTCCATCTTGTGACGCAGGGTGGTCTTGTACTCCAATGTACGCGCGCACCTAACGGCCATTGACGGACCATCCCCGAGGGGGAAAAGTCAATAAAGTGAGAGGAAACCTTTGTGGGCTTATTAAAGTAGGTCACTCCCAGGTAAAAATTAGTATAAAATTGAATAGTGTATAGGCCTATACAGATAACAAATGTTGAAATAATGAATAAAGTAGAATAACACCCCCAATAAAACCCCGGTGAACAAATTTTAACCCAACCAACCCCACCCTTACTCTCTTTCATAACATGCTGAAACAAAGTGGCTTTGCTTGATTTTATGTCATCAGGCAATTTGTTCCCCACTTGAGATGACCTATGTCTTAGGCTGCTTTTATAATGTGAATAATGTAGCCTCGGTTCCGCACTCTTAAAAATGTTATGTAGAATTTACACAAGACTGTGTAACTCCTAGCACACACCTATCACGGTTGTTGTGTAGAAATTACATAACATTTTTTAAAGGTGTGTGAAAAATCCACAAATTGTCCAATTTACACAATGATTGTGTAAATTTCCTGACACAACACGGGGGGGAATAAGTTTGCTAGTTACACAACATTTGTATATCAGTATATACACGATTGAAATTCACAGTGGTAAATTGCTAGTAAAATAAGATGCTTGCTGCGCTTGTATAGAATGTCCCCCCCCCCCCCCGGGGTATTGAGATGATGTTTTTCGATAGCATTTCTATTCATTTACATACACTGTTCTATTATTATTTTAGCAATCCTCATCGTCCTACAGAAGTAATTTATCAGCCACATGTGGATGTTATTCATGGGAAGTAGACAGCGCTGTATGTGTCGCTCATGTTATGCCAACTGGAGTTGGAGGAAGGGGGAAAAGTTGGAGGAGAGGGGAAAAGGGGTGGCCCCCAAGTTATAGTAATTTGAGTAAATATTACCCCCAATATCAAACTGAGTGCTGGAAGTCATGGTGAATGACTTAAATTTAAAAGGCCCTCTGACCGCATGACTGGTGCATGACGATTTGACAGCAGTGAAATTCTTGGCAACATTTATTTCATTATCTGGCAAAAATTGTTTTTTTTGTTTTTACTGCTCTTCGAATTTGCAGTGTTCCGAGCGCCTATATGCATCTATATCCAGTGTATACGACAAGCCCATATAGACAGGTTCAATTTTACTGGCTACTCAAAAAAATAGTTGGAACACAAGGGTGCACGATCCGCCCGTGAGGTAATGTTATGTGCTCTGCAATGTTATTTGCCGAATATGAAATTCCCCATGTACATTATTTACTTGAATAGAATCTAAACAGCAAAACAGATCCAGCTCCTTTAGCCATGCAGTTATAGGCTACAGACCGCATACGGCGTCAGACATTGAATCCTTCACGTTATCGCGGATCACATGCATATGCGTGGTTCTCCGCAACAGCCAAAGACCTCTATGGCAGATGGGGTATTATGAAGTCACGCGTTCGTACTCTGGTATCTAAAAATATCAATTGAATGATGAATACCAAGGGAAAGTCAGCCAAATTAATAATCTTTTTGGTGTTATAACGTTGGATAGAATTAAAAAATAATTCAAATATGATCCAGTGTGTTCCAGGTTTATAGCATGGTCGGTTAGGGAAGTATGGCTCCCTCAAATTTCATATAATTTGGTAATTTTGGCAAACTGGCAAACCGTTTTATGATGTCATATCTACCAATTAAACGGGAAACGTTAAGACATATTTCATAACCTTTTCTCTAAAATTGGTAGATATTACGTCATCAAATGTTGCCAATTTGCAAAATTGCCAACTTGCAGTGATAAATTAATAATCTTCAAAACATTAATAACTGAACCTGCCTTTGAACATGAACAAAGTTTGATTGGCATGATTTTCAATGCACGATCATATAACGTTTAAATATTTTCGGCGGCGACTGCCCTGTAATAGAATAAATGGGATGGTACACCGCCGATAGCTGTTTTATAGAGGGCGGGGTATCTACATGATCTAACAGTTTCGTGGTATCGATATTGTTTCATAACAGAGATGCAACGATCCGAAAAGGTTCGATCCTCTGGTGATTCCAGCTTTAGCGGGGGAGGTAGGGGGGGGGGGCAGAGGTCTGGGGATGTCATGTGATGAACACTCATACCACGAATATTACATTATTACGTGGTATGGGTTGTTAGCTAAAATGATTACTGTATTGCCACAGTATGTCTATAGGTTGCAGCGCGTGGACTGTATTTATACGAGTGGTGCGATAGTTTGGCATCGTGACAATATGACAAGGACATCACTATATATACGTGTAGCTCATTCTAAACCATCATGTGACGGGGTCAAGGACAACTATACAGACAAGTGTTGTGAGTTGTGGTTTCGATTTTGGCGATTTGATATCCGCTGATCTCAAAAACCGTGTTAAAACTTGAAATACGCGACATAGTTGGGGAAATTGCATGAATCAGTTTTTTTGACCTACAGTGAACTCAAAATGACCCTCTTAGCATGACAGAGGGTCCCCATCAATCATGTTTCGTAAAAATCGAACAAACCTTGATAATTCACGGAATTGCTGAAAATCAACCGACCTCCGTGCATCCATGCAACCACAGGCGCGTTATACCGAGAGATGTCCTTGGGGGGGGGCGAGGTTGAGGGGGGGGGCGGCGGAGTTGAGGTCGGAACCCAAGGGAACTGCGCCCTCATAAATGGCCTCCCCCCCCCCCTATTGGCCAAATAAATGCAATTGATGGGCCCCTGCAATATTTGCTAATAACAGTCAAACCTCACTGAAACTGCAAAACACGTTTTCGTGTTAAAATTTAATTGATCACTTGGGTCATTGGGTGGGGGTTCTACCCTAACCCCCCTTGGTACGCCGCTGCGCATGTGCAATCAGGCATTATCTCGGACATTATACTTCATCGCGAGAATGACTCCAATACCGGAGCAAGCCATGTCGCGGCGTCTCCCAAGTAGGCCTATGTATGGCTCTCAAATATGTTGGTTTCCTGGCGACACATCCCTTTCATGCTTTCACTGGCGGTATGGTACCAGATCACACTCCGAAAATGTTATGTAGAATTACCAGCACTGTGTAACTAGCCACCTATCCCGGTGTTGTGTAAGAAATACCACACATTGCGTGGAAGTCGTGGGAAAACGCAAAAAATTGTGCAGATCATAACACAATAGTGTGTAATTACCGACACAACACCGGAATAGGTGGCTAGTTACACGACCTTTTTAAGAGTGTATGTGTGGTTCCGGAATGTGTATTGTGCGACGCGGTAGTCTGAACCCTGGCTTGCCACACGCGCGCATAAAACACGAGCGATTAGGCCCATTCGTCTCCACCTCGTTGAAACAAGTTCTCATCGAGTATAGTTCAGAATAGCAATTGTATTTTACTGGGTCGATACATCGTATGACGGCCATCATGGATCGGTTGACATTGCTGGTTGCCTTTCACAATGACAAGGTCAAGGTTTCGCTATGGGATTTTCCAGACGTACTTTTTCGTTTGTCCTGTTTGTCAAAATTGCCCACAACCCAACACATGTATGCAAGACGCTGCACATCTGCAGAATGATCGTGTCCAAGTCCTACATCGTCTAGTGGGAAATTCCCCCCTGATTTTCTTTCATTTACATATAGGCTAGAATCGTTTTTCGCTAGAATCGCGTTTCAGAAATGGAATAGCCTAGCGGGATTCTTGTGTCACCTCCTCTGACCAGTGTTTTTTTTGGTCACGCTGACTGACATTAGTGAGGTCAGTTAAAGAGGCATTGTCGTCTGGTGAAATGTGGAAAAAACGCGAGTTTGCATGACGTCAGGATCAATAATCCTTTCAACGCAAGTTCATAACAATAAGCGGTTACAAGCCCACGAGACGCGAAGGTTTCACGAGACGGAATTCCGAGACCGAAAATGAAACAAGGGTCCCACGAACGAAGGTTCGCGAGACCGAATTAAAAGAAAATGCTAGGACCGAGCGATGTTCTATAAAACTTCATAGCGTAGACTATTAATGAGAAACATCGCTCGCCATACCGATAATATCGTGGCCGTTTGCCTTTCGAATTCCAACTACGCTCGAAATTGCAGTCTATCGAATTATCATTGGGGTAATTAATTGAATTCAGTACAAGCAATCTTAATCACACTATGCAACCAATTTTGTATCCGATCACTGACGTTTAGACTTTATGGAGGATGTTACGACCAGATCGGACGGACGGAACGACGACTAACGTACCGGACGAGAGGACATTTATAATTGTAGGAGATGCTACCCGCCGTAAAAACACAAGATGTACGCTAGAAATTACACCGAATTACCCACGAACCGTTACCACTTATACAGGCTATAAACACCAATGATGTACCCAAAATGAACCATGATGTCGAAAAGGCATCAATGTTGTAACCAAAAACAACTCTGTACAACTCTGTCGAGGTGGCGATTTGTAATCCGCACCCGAATGGGTTGGGGCGGCTCACGGTTGCATTCAGGTGGGGTGTGTTTGTCTGGAGTCGGGTCATCACCTTACGCCAACTCGGACCAAATGGTGTGTGCAAGTGAAAGATATGTTGGCGTTCCCCAGGGTACGGTACTCTAACGCTTGGACACTCAACGGTCGCCTACGTTCAGATGGTCATTGTGCCATAGCTCACACCAGTGCTTTGTATGAGCTACAAATCAATCATATTGTTGCACGTCAACATTGGGTAAGTAGGCTTTATCTTCATTCTAAGAGAGTAATTTCAACAGAGTGTTTTTCAACCTCCTTCGCAAAAGTTGAATACCTGCATGCAGCGTATCAGAAGGCGGAATTATATCAACTATTTAGGATGTTCTCATTTTCCGTCTCGCGGACCTTCGTCCTCCCGGACCCTTAAAACGAATTGCGGGTCTCGTGGCTTCTATTGATAATATATAAATATTGATAAATCAGGAAATTGTGCAAATCAACTGACCTCCGTGCATCCATGCAACTGCATGGGCAATAAGGCAATATCTTCGGACACTACTCTCGTCGCGTGAGGAATAACATCAATACCGCAAGCCATGTCGGCGCCCGCTCTCAAATATGTAGGGTTTTTCTTTTCGAACATCCCTATCCATGTTATTATGGACCAGATACACTCTTGAAAAATGTTTATGTAGAATTTACACCTCACTATGTTCTAGCCCACCTATCCCAGTGTTGTGTAATAAATTACATAACATTGTGTGGGAGGTTGTGGAAAAACGACACAAACTGTGCATATCAACACAATGATTGTGTAAAATTTACAAACACCGGGATAGGTGGGCTATCCACGACGTTTCGAGCGTGTACTGCGTGGTTCCGGAATTGCATGTATATCGCGGCGGTAGAGTGTCTTAATTCCTTTGCCACATGCCGAATAAACATATGCGATGGCCCGATTCGTCTCCAACTCGTAAAAAAAACTCGTTATCATGCGAGTATCGTTCCAGAATAACATTGTAGTTACTGGGTCGAACGCTACAATCGTATGACGGCCATCATGGATCAGTTGAACATTGCTCGTTGCCTTTTCACAATGACACGGTCAGTTTCTCGATTAGTGTTTTCCAGAGTCGACTTTTTTTGGTTGTCCATGTTTGTCAACCCAACACATGTATCATAGACGCGCGCATAACGCATATAACGCCATGCCGATCGTGACAAGGCTTTGCAAATCGCAAGGGCAAATAACCCCGGGCTTTTGCTCTCATTAGGCCTACATATAGTCTAGAAATCGCTTTTGTTTCCAAAATGTGAAGCCTAGCGGGAGTTCGTATGTCACCTCCTCTTAAACATTTTCTTTTTCACGACTGACATTAGTGAGGTCAGTTAAAGAGACATCGTGTCTGGTAACATCTGGCGAAAAAACACGGCGACGTCTGCATGAAAAAAACCATCATGATTAAACTCCTTCACAACGCAACTCATCATTCGTACAGTTCGCGACCGAAGTTTTGCGAGACCGAAGGTTGGGCGAGAACGAAAATGAAGACGGGTCCACGAGGCCGACGGCCCACGAGACCAAAATTGAGAAAGGGTCCGCGAGAACGAATGTCCGCGAGACAAAATAAAGAGTCCACGAGACCGAAAATTCCGCGTCGCGAGACCGAACAGAAACGGTCCACAAGACCGAAGTTTCGCGAGACCGAATAGAAAATGCTTAGGATTCGAGCGATTTTTATGATAAAATTCAATAAGCGGATCGAGACCATCAATGAGGAAATATTGTCTCGCAATACCCATCGATAATGGTCGGTGCCGGTTGCCTTTTAGAAAGTTCAAACCTATCCACTCGATTACAGCCTTCGAAGACTAAGTGGGGTAATTATTTTGAATTTCAGTAACTGAAATCTAATACACACATTGCAAACCAAGAATTAACCTGATCACATGTACGGTTGAGAAGTTTACAAGTGAATGTCCCGAACAACAGACGAACGAACGAACTAACGACGGACGGAGACATATGACTTTGTAGAGCTGCTAACCCCAGCTAAAAATTACAAAATGAATGTACGCTAATTACAAACGCTGTAAGAAACCGTTTACCACCAGCTGGTACGGGCTCATAAACCCCAATGATTTATACAAAAATGAACCATGGCTGTACGAATACATGCAGCATGATGGACAAAAAGCACTCTTACAAAACTCTGTACGGGTGGGCGATTTGAATCCGCACCGCAGGGGTTTTGGGGGCCGGTGCACCGTGCATTCAGGTGGGGTGTGGGGGTGGTTTTGTCTGAGGTCGGGGCTAATCACCTGACCCAACCCGGAACCAACGGGTGTGCAAGTGAATGATATGTTGGCATTCCCCCGGGGTACTCTAAACTCTCTGACAACACTCAAGACGGTCGCTCGTCAGCCGTGGTCATTGTGCCCCCAGTGCCGATCACACCAGTTCATTTGTAGAGCTACCAAATCAATCATATTGTTGCACGGTCACATAGGTTAACGGTAAGTAGGCTTAATCTTCATTCTGAGAAGATCATTTCAACAAGTAGTTTTGGCAACATACTTATCTGAGCGTAATCATAACCGTGGAATAATACACTATTTAGGATGTTCTCATTTTCGGTCGCGCGGACCTTCGGTCTCGCGACCCTTCCGCAGTTCGGATCTACGTGGACCTTTCCATTTCCGGTCTCGCAGACCCTTTCTGCCCACTTCCGGTCTCGCGGACCCTTTTGACCCTTCGATCGTCGGTCTCTTGCGGAACTTCGGTCTCGTGGGCCGTCTCTCGTGGACTTTCGGTCTCGTGGGCTGGTGCCCCCAAAAAGCCAGTTTCGTGGTGGTAGTTATCATGCTCACCACTGAACAGTTCGGGGTAATAGACAAGATTCCCCTCATAGCAAAATCGTTACGGGCTTAATTTTTAAACTGTCACCACTATTTTAAAATGCCACCATTCACCCCATGTTTTCGAATGTTCATTGTTAATAATTTAGGGGGAATCTGTGAATTTTTGTGTCGGCAGGATTTGTAATTTCGGCCATGAGAGTCTCAAAAATCGTCTGCACACGTACGTTCAACGTCGAACTGTCATCGTTTTCCCAATCGGACCTTCGACAAAATAATTATCATCTCATTAAACTGTAACCTCCGAACTAGCTGATACGGCCTCATAATGGGTTCGATGTAACATTAGTTTATATGTAAACTTATGTGTTATACTTTGTAATCAAAATTTTTTTATGCTGAGGCCCCCCACTGATTTGACCGAGGCTAATCAGCAGATCCTTCACGACGTAAGCTGAGATCCCAGAGCAGAAACCTACTAGGCGGAAACCTTGTCTACCGTTTGACGAGCCTTGGTGGTCGTGCTTTCTCGACGGCCGCCCAGACTCTGGAATAACATAATTGTGCGAATGGTCCCGGGACTCATTTCTTCTCCACTGACGCGACATCGGGGAACTTCGAGAGAGTCCTGAAGATGCATCATGTTTGAGATACTTTGGTTGATTTTCACATTTCAGGGGAGCGCAAATTTGAACAGTGCTGTGCACTGATAACCTGCGCTTTACAATTACATTTTTATTATTCTCATTATTATGTTTAATTATTATTATTAGTAATTATTACTTATTATTATTATTATTATTATTTATATTATTATTATTATATTATTATTATTATTAATACTCGGACTCGTTTCACATCCTTCTCCGTGTGTTGCGACCCGATATTGTCCCTTCAAACACTGCGAAGGTAATTTGCAGTGGCTTTCGTCCTCGAAAGAATTGAAGTTCCCGTCGTTAAGTTTCAGCTGCACGCATAAAGTCAAATTACGGTAACTTCCCTTCCTCGACGACACACCCTTGAATCTTGGAACAACATCATCAACGAACGAGCTTCATCGACCAACCACGCGGCTATGGAGCATGTTGTGATTTCTGCTGAGGTATGGGTCCAGTTGGCGCGCCTGCGCCCCGCAGAAACTTAATCATGGGAGGGGTGGGAAGAGTGAGATCTGGAGGAAGTAGCCGTCACCATCCCGCTGGGGGAATACTGCATTTTGAAGACCTCAAGGTGCGAAATGATGCAATGCTTGGGATTTCACGAGGAAGCTTTATGTTGCAAAGGTTTAGGGGGCCCTTCCCCCACCTATCCTAGGTACGCAATTGGCCCAAAGTAAAACCTAAACGGACAATTTGTGGATATTCACAACACACCACCTCTCTAAATGAGGGATAATGATCCCAGAGGCTTCGGTTCATTCGTGAGCTTCGGCGCAGAGTTCGGTAGGCCCCAGTATTTTTGAAAAGTTAAAAAAAAAGAATCGTTGGTCTGAAGTCCAAGTCCCCATTTTCCCGTCCTCATCGAGTGCATTCAGGCCGTATTCCTCCTCCCGGGGGGGTAATAACCATATCCGAGATTTGCGGTTTGGGATCTGCAATTAGCCACCAAGAACTTAAATTATGTTCCACTCCAATCCATAGTTTGCGGACCACCATGGGCCTACACTACCAAATGTTCCTTATGAGCCCCCGATAAAAGACCTCTAATCTAAGCTGAGATGTTATTTTCAGGTTATGACATCCATTGGCTCTGTAGGGGTGTCTCGGGAATCGTAATCTAGATTGTATACCCTGTTGTCCTAGAGAATAACTAGACAGGAAATTTGAGCCCATGCAACAAGGAAACCATGGATCCAACAACCAATCCATATATACCGAGCACACTTCTATGACCGACGACAGGTCATTTGTGACAGTGCTTGTACGTATACAAGATAACACCGACAATAAAAATATTGCGCATTCCTTCAGACTGTAAGCAAACATTGTCGTGTCTAATTAAAGAAGCAAGTGATTGCAAGCCAAGTCTAGAACTTCCTGGTATGGCCAACTGCTATACATGTGTACAGACTGACACACTCTAAGAACAGTTGTGCAATAATTGACTAAAATCAGCAACCTTTTTTGCTACTTATTGGAGAAACATAGAGCGTTGCAACTTTTTAGCACTTTTTGCTAAACTGTCATTAGCACACTAGTTTACCAAACTATTGGGCATTTTGTTTCTTCCATAACGGGCGAGAAAAGTGACTTAAAAAGTTATGCACGTTTCACTTTTCGCCCATGAAATGTGCAAAAGTACTGACTGTTGGCAATCTAATGAATATTATACATATAGCCTTCCTACCACACAACATGACCATTTGACAGGAATTTTTTTATTTCTTGTCTATCGATGGAACTTAACATGCCCAAAGGCCAAAGCCTTCGAGCAGCACAGATCCTCTGCTTTAGTGGTCTCTCTCCCCAGATAGCTCGCTGCCTTCTACATCCTCTCATGAAAACGAACACAAATAATAAAGAGAGTAACAGATAGTCATTTTATAGAACACAATTTATTGACTCTTAGGGAATATGTTTAAACAGCAGTGTGTAGGTTTTCGAGACCAGGTTTTTTTTACTGGTCTCGGTCTCGGTCTCGGTCTCGACAACCTGTGGTCTCGGTCTCGGTCTCGAACCCTTTTGGTCTCGGAAATTCTTCCGGTCTCGCTTCGAGACCAGCAAAAATTTTGTTGTCTTTTTCTTCAATCTTGTGTTGAGCTTTGCTATGGACTAGCAAGTGGAGTGGGCCTTTAAATACTTGGTCAATGTGGGAAACAGCCTATAGTGCCCAGTATTGTTTCTTAGCTTCAACTTGTTAGCAGTCACTTACAGTAGTCACAGTACAGTAGGCAAGGAGTCAGAAGCCTGGTATGATAACGGGTTCATTCGTGTTGGCTTACTTCAGAATGGCCGGTATTTGACAAGTCGATATATTGGGCATTAGCCAATCAAATTGCTCCGAATAATTGCTATGTGTCTGTGTAAACCTGAATAGTATCATGTGGCTTCCACGATTTTCAAACCCGTATTGTTAGGCCTATTCAACCTATATTTTTAATTGATTTTCAATTACTAATTTAGTCGGGGGAGGAGGGAGCAGTATTGTAATAAATTATGCTAGTAACTGAAAGTAGCCTAAACGACTATCAATTATCAATGTTATGAACTGTGAACATGAATTTGTTTCGATTTCCCATGGGTCAGACCTTTATGACACTGGTACCATTTCGCGAAAGTTGATCTGACAATGGCTGCACAGTCCCTGAATGAGGATTGTTCTCAGTACACTTATTTACATGTACCTTGAATGCTTTATTGGCTACTTTGTCATGAAAGTAGTTATGCCTATGTCATCAATGAAGTATTTTTGAGAACTTTAAGAAGGATGCAGAGGAAGAAGGCTCCAGGCCAAGAGAAGAGGTAGACCAAGTGAAGGGGGGGGGGGGGGGGGGGGGGGGGGGATCATCCATGGCAGTCAAAGTGGCAATTGTTACTGTGTATCGGTGCCATATTCAGTAGTGTGAATGACATAGAGGTCAGTCTGAACATGGCGGGGGGTCTTCACAATCTGCTTTTTACATTTCATTTTTAATGTGATGAGGGTAGTATATTTTGGTTCATGGTTTCACCAATAAATTTGGCAAACTGGGGAGGGGGGAGGGGAGGGGGGAGGGGGATGTTGGCGGGAATGGGCAGGGGCGTGCATTCTCACATGGCACCACCTTGATTTATGCTCAGTGGTTAGAAAACCTATTCCTCGTCGATTGTGGAGAAAGATCGGGAAAGCAAGATAGTGTTGAACTTGTTTTGCAGATCGTAGAAAAGCAAATGTATCAATGAGCGAGTTTGTCCATCAGTCAAAAATATGGGGGTGTAAATAGGCCTACAAGACAGTTCGGACTTCGAATGTTGCCTATACACTATATACATTCGTTCTCGGTCTCGGTCTCGGTCGCGGACCTTGCTGGTCTCGGTCTCGGTCTCGGTCTCGGTCTCGGTCTCGGTCTCGGTCTCGACACCCTCTGGTCTCGGTCTCGGTCTGGGTGTTTTTTTTTGGTGCGTGCCGTCGCGACTACAACACTGTTAAACAGGGGTTTACGCTTCAATTTTTCACCTTCAGCATATGTTCAATTAACCAGTGATCCCCATCTGCCCATGCATGACATTTCATCTAGGACACAATGGGACACTGCATCAAAGTGTCGTACAACCATTTTTTTTGGGTGGGTGCAGCTGAGGGCTGCTAGTGGACACTGGGTAAAAAAAAAAGACGAACTTCAAGCTAAAACGAAATAACGGAATTCGAGGGCAATTTTGACGACACCTTCAAAGCTAATTTCTGACAAAGGGCTGCACTCCGCCCGTAGGCCGCACTGGACATGGGGCCACTGACTGCCTTGTTCTCCTTACTCTGTTGGACAAAGCTTGATTCCCCGCTATCTTTAGGATTACTGAAAGTTGAAATGACTGAATATTTTCTCATTTTGAAGCGGGTTAAAAAATCCCTGGACATTCCCTAGGAATTCAGTTGCAATCCGGTTAAAATTACCAAACAAACAGATGACCAAATCATCTTACAGATCAGAGAATCTCCTGGTGGTGGGTCGTGATTGTCCACTTGTTCCTGTTGTTTTCTTTCGCCCATTGTCTGTGTGTGTAGCACTATGCACCGCCGCAGTAAATTACTCCCATGTTTGAAAGGTCCGTGGAAGTGGAAACTCAAATTGTTTAGATTTTTAATGAGGAAATATCGTCTCGCAATACCAAGCGATGATGGTCGGTGCCGTTTGCCTTTCGAGGTTCAAACTCACACTCGAGATTGCAGCCTATCGAAGTCTATTTGGGTAATTAATTGGATTTCAGTACATAGCAATTCAATTACACTATGCAGACAAAAGTGTAACTCAGGCCTAGCTCAGGGCATGCTTCATCCACCCACCCATTTCAAACCGACGCATGTACGGTTCAGAAGTTTTATGAGTGAATGTGACGAACAGAATTCGGACGAACGAACGAACTAACGAACGAACGGACGGATGGAGAGACATGATGACTTGTAGAGCTGCTTACCCGCAGCTAAAAATTAACAATGGTGTAACCTAGATCAACGATTACGAAAGGTCCACTTGACGGACTAAAACCCACTGATGTACCAAAATGAACCACGTTGAACAAAAATAGGCAGCAATGATGTACAAAAAAAAAGCACGAAGTACAAAAATTAGTACGGGGATGGGCGATTTGTAATCCGCACCCGAGTGGGTTGGGGAGGGCGCAACCGGGTGCATTCAGGTGTGGGGGGGGGGGTGTATTGTCCGGGTCCGGGCCATCACCTGACCCAACCCGGGACCACCAAATGATGTGCGCACGCGTTAGCTCAGTCCTGCTCAACATATCATGCTGTTCATATAGTTGACGTACAACTCAAAACAACAGCGAAAACCGGTTGCCAGTGCGCATGCGGGGCGGTCATATCATTGCAATTGGGGGCTGCAAACCTATTCTGTACGATTTAAGGAGGAGGGGGGAGGGGGGAATATGACTGGAATTATCCCTAAATAAAAACCCTCCACTTTCTGAACACTCAAGATGGTCGCTCGTTGAGGTGGTCATTGTGCCCAGCTCACACCATTGCCTAATGTTGAGTCTACAAAGTCAATCATATTGTTGCACGGTCACATTGTTAACGGTATCGAACTTCGCATTCGAAGAGAATAATTTCATCATGGTAGTTTTGCCACATACTTCGCAAAAGTTGAATAACTGCAGCGTCGAACGGCGGAATAATACAACTATTTATGATGTTCTCATTTTCGGTCTCGCGGACCTTCGGTCTCGGAATAACGATTTTCTGTCTCGTGGACCTTTCTATTTTCTGTCTCGCGGACTCTTTCGGTCTCGCGGATCCTTTCTCAATTTCGGTCTCGCGGACCCTTTCTCAATTTCGGTCTCGCAAACCCTTTCTCACTTTCGGTCTCGCGGACCCTCTCTCACCTTTTGGTCTCGTGGACTCTATTTTTCCACTTTCGGTCTGGCGGACCCTTTTGACATTTCGATCGTCGGTCTCGCGGACACCTTCGGTCTCGCCGGCTGCCCCCCGCCTAAAAGGTCAGTGGAAGTGGAAACTCCACACTTGTTAGATTGCATCAGTCGGATAGCTTTGAACGAATGTCGTTCTTAACTTTAGTTTACACACATCATCTGCTCTGATCATTAATTGCTGATCATAAGTGAAGAGTGCAAGTAAATTCGTTCCTTTTGAGTCAATGATTGTCTGCATCTATATATTCCTAAACATTTTGTACCTCCACATCCAATTCAGGCTCACTATGCTCGTGTTACAGAGATTTAAAAACGTATTTTGCATAAATTAAATTGCAGCTGAGCAGGTATTTCTCTTCCCCCGTGATGTCATAAAGACAGTGCTTAATAGTAGGTTTGTCTCATTTTCACTGTCTTATCAACTGAAAGTCAGTTTCAGGAGATGGAGTTTCTTCATAAACTCATCAGAAGGAGTCACAATTTCAAAGCTGTTTTTTCACTTCATACTGACCTTTAAAGGCAATTCGTCGCCTCCCAGAAGTGCGAAAAAAAAAAAATTGCTGTATGATATCGTTCCTCTACTTCAAGTATAAGGTGTTGAGAGACTCCGAAACCTTGGATTCAGATACCAACATGGATAAAGAGTTATTGCAACCGATCAATTTGAGGAGATCCATAACGGGTGGAAAAGTAACGGGGACATTCCTCCGTTCATGACATGAAGGACCAAAAAGTCTGTACTGTTCTACAAGGTAGGCTCTCAGTTGTAGTGAAATGAGTGACGTTAGCTTTTAGGCTACTGGTTGATGATGTGATGATGTTCGTGCTTAGGGAGGAATGATGATATTCCTAAGGCATCAGGTGAAGCTTATTGAACATTTCTAGCCGCTGTGTGTATATCTGTGTGCGTGTCTGTGACCTTTGGCACAATAACGTCTTCATTATAATCTACTTACCCAACGTCCAACTGTCCAACACCAATCTGTGAATTTATCCGTGAATTGGCCCTTTACAAGAGTCAACCCCGGCTCAGTGTTGGAACCTTTATCTCGCATTCCATTCCATAATAGTTCCAGTCATGCAAGGTAATATTATGCGGTAGGCGAACCTCGCTAAATGGCATACCGGTAGGCTGATTGAGTGGTATTTTCCTCTAGAGTCACGGGTTTGTTACGACCTACAAGAACCCGACTATCCAATTTAAGTAACTAAAAAGCTTTTCACCTGTAATGTTACGTCATTGGTTCAATGCAGAGTGTATATAGCCACACTCGTGACTGCTTCCAGCTGAATTTCTATTGGCCAGTGATGGTGTCATTACGTCCCACCACAACCTTCTCCGAATTTGAAGCTAGCAGTCATGTCAGTGTGTGCATGTGTGTGCGCGCGTGTGCGTGTGTGTGCTTGTGTGAGAGAGAGAGAGAGTTTGCAGACACGATTGGTTTTGCCTCAACATTATGTTCCTTCCCAGAAAAAAGGTGGTCCAGGTATTTAGTCCAGTGACAATGTATGTTTCTAAACGGTTAGCTTTTTCGTCGCAAATGCTAAATTCAGATGATCAACAGACAATATTATGTTCTTGGTCCTCTTTTCAACATTCATCACAAGGAAAATAAAAGCTGTCATTGATGACGGGGAACATAGTAGTGCCATGTTGATACAGGATATTGAGGCGGAGAGGGTGGTCAATAGAGGTCGGGTAAATTGGCCGAGGCATCAATCGGGTCTAGCTAAATGAGTTATGTATACATGAACACCTCCAGCTGGAGCTCAATAACACCTCTGCTATGGTGGCTGAACCGGAACGTGTATCCCGCTCTCATAAGGCAATCTCCGTGTATATAAGAATACCCATTTCGATGTTAGGGTACAAAGACCCAGACAGTCAGCAAACACAAGGTATAGAATAAGCAGAAATGGTTCGAACCAAGCCCTGTCATCTTCCCTATCTGACAAACTTAAGTTTAACTGATCAGCTCACGCGCTTTATATTGGAGGCTCGGATCCAGTTGTTGGAGTTTACTTCGCTCCTAAACTTTACCGAGTCCTATAGGAAGTTCGAGTTACTTCGGTTGATAACAAACCCTTCAGACACTGTGTCTCATGCTATGAATGGTTGTATGTGTTCCGCGCTGCATCTTCCGACATGCGGTCGGTCATTAATCGAAAATGAAATCGAAAGAAACTTCCGAGGTTGCTACCAATCCATATAACAACAAAATCACCACTGGTGATATGTTTGGCGCCCTCCCACATGTCTAGTTCCAATTGCATTGAGCATCGGAAACCGGATTTGCTTGTGGGTGATCAGCGTTCTATGAAATAATATCTAATTGAGATAGACTGGAAAATACCAGCCACTGAAAGAATTGATAACACTCGACACGGGATACACTTGCAAACCCATTGTCATCGTTGCGTTAGCCTTGGGGTGTCGCGATGAGCGCGTTGTCCTGGATTGCGACTCCTGGGATAATGTTGGATTCGGCAATACCAAGATTAACTATACATGTGTAGGCGCGTAAACCACCCACGTGTATTCCCCACTTTTGAGCAATCATTGGAAGACGTATCTAACACCCCATAAAGACCTTAATTTTTGTTCGAAAACCAAGATCCACCGAGTTTTGTTGTGTACCCTGAGTTAATGGCAACATGAATTATGCAAATTTGACCCACGATGGCTTTGCAATGACTCATAACTTTGTGAGGAAAATATGTAGCCCCATCCACCAAGTTTCGTTCAACAGCGACTAACTATGAAAAACTTCGCGTTAAGAATATCAGGCAAATTAGCGGCCAACAGCATTGTGCAGTGATGCCCACTTTCGAACCCATCCAACCCATTTCACTAGGGCGGAAATGTGTGCCAAGTTTCGCATCAATTGCTAACGCCTAAAGTTTCCGGCGGCGGCGGCGGCGGAGCCTGGGATGGCTTGGCGGCTACACACCCCAAATCATAATTTTCCCGGACACTTCCAGTGTCGCGGGGATATGATGATATTGCGAAAATGTATGTATGTATGTAGGTATGTATGTATGTATGTAGGTATGTATGTATGTATGTATGTAGGTATGTATGTATGTATGTAATGTATGTATGTATGTATGTATGTATGTATCTAGCCTGACGAACCTCCTTCATACACGCGCCATACTAGCAATGCATGTTTCGCACAACATTACACGTTTAATTGAACTCATTGGATAGAAGAAATCGGTGATTCCCCATACATTTGGGAACATTCTTGAAACGAAAATATGCTGAATGTGCTATAGATTATATACCAATTTACACGACTGAATCATTTTTCGGTGAGAAATTCTGATTGTTGCAGTTGATGGCCCTAACTGCCTAGCAAATTTCGTTCCTCGTGTAATGTTTCATGTCCCCTAGCTTTATACGGAAAACTTCGTACTATACACATGGTAATAAGTCCGTACCAACTGACTGGATCGACTCACTGCCAGCACCGATACATTTTTGTAGCTTGTGCATGGTTTGATACATCAGAATATTTGAAGGAATAGTTTCACACGGAATGGGAACCATTTTCATGTCCCCTGTCAAAATTACGTTGTGAAACTTTACATGAAAGAGGAACATGTAACCTAAACTTGTTTCATTGCTATTTTGGATTGAGTTATTTGTTTTAAGTATATGACTCATAATTGCCAGCCTCCCAATTTCCCTGAAGTCGAAGATATGGCGAAAAAAATCGATTCATGTCCTCCGTAATCATGCTCATGAAATTGAAATGAAACATATAACAGCGAGATTATTCAAGTTTCTGGCTTCAGATTGCCTCACATTTTAAAGAGAGCAGCATAAATGTTGGATATAATAACATTAATTTCATGGATATGATCATTTGTGGAGATAAGCAAGTCATAATCTATGGAAATGTCTCCCAGAACACTATTTGATGAAGCACACTTATTCTTAATTAGGCCACCTTTGAAATGGCCATGTCATGGGTTGGTACCCTCATTTATGGTGCCACCATATGGTACTGCATGTCCATCATAAACATCAACGACAACTCCGGTCTCGAATCTAAAACCACATATTTTGCCCGAATCTTAAAAAGTTCCGCAATTATTATTTTTGATCATGTGTATGAATAATTGTATAAACAGACAAAAAAATATTATACCACCGAGCGTTCTCGGTGGTATAATTTTCACAGAAAATTTGGGCATTCCTGTGAGAACTTCCGGCTATGTTTTCACCTATTCTTCGCTCGCCTGAATTTTCATGCTAGGGAATGGAAGCCCCCCCCCCCCCCCATCACCCGCCTCGTACACTTATTGTATACAGGGTCGTTAACCAGTTACTTAGTTTACGGTATCATAACCTGACCTGCTGACTGTCGATACGGGAGATACCAACCACATCAGTGAATTGGTGGCGTGAATCTAAAATAGGCACGGATATATATTCTCCACTTATCCAGCTATTACTCGGCCCTTCACGAAGAGCACTCCCGATAAATCTAAAATCTCACACCATAGCAGCGGAATATATTTGGCTATTTTAATAGGGAAATTCTCTCGTCGGCCTGTCTAAATCCCTAGTACTCGTACCACTCGGCTTCTATTATAAAGGCCTACACTGGTCTGAGAAGCTTAACTTCAATGAAGTTCTGGATGGTCAGGATCTTCATGTTGTGTTGCTCAAGGGAAAATAATCGTACTGGGCATGCGTCCTTCTTCAGTGTCGCCATCGTTTGGTCACCAGAATAGCATACAGTTGCCGTTTTAGGGTTATAATATGACGAATTCCCCCCCCCCCCCCTACCCCTCAGGTGCGGTCTGATGTTTTCAAACTGCACCTCATTCATAGGTCAGGTGAGGTACCTGTCATCCTTGGAATTATCTTCATTGTCTCTCCGTCTCCATCCAGGTGCGTATTGGGAAGAGGTGTGAATCAACCAGTGGACAGGTGGAACAGCCCCCCCCCCCTTCCTCTCGTCTTCCTTATAACGCATAGCCTAATATCTTGCAACCTTTTATCTAGAAGTCACGTTTCACACGTAACTTGACCATAAAGACTTGTCATCTCTTCTGTTGGACCTCCATGTACGTGTTGGATTCTTTTACAATTTACATTTGGAAATAATATGATTCACCTTCGGTGTTTCCACTATTTCGGATACAAATAGAACAACTCGTAAATAACAGGCAGTGGTCGAAAACCAAGCATGCCAATTAAGGTACACGGAAACTAACCTATAAATATAGGATGTAGGGCAGTGGTGACGGGCGACCACAACAAATGAACAGTATCCTCACATATACCCGTAAAATGTAATATCTGTAATAACCCCTTTGACACAGTTTCTCATATAACCAACTGGCAGGACTTTTAGGAATAACTATGTATCCAGACACAACAGAATTGTCACACTAGTTGGTAACGCAATTTGGGATAGGCATCCTAATGCTGTTATTTACAGCGACCAGATAATTACAGGTGATATGCTCGACAGTCAAGATGACTCAGCTGCGTTCAGCATAGAAAACCCGATCTCTTAATCTGTGATCGCTTGGCCAAAAAAAACCTTCATTGTTGAAATATCCTGCCCGTTTGACGCATTCCTTGACACTTGCTATAAAACACCAAATTTAACATCTACCAACCCTAAATGAGCTGATAAGTGTGGATACACCGTATTCTGTAAAACAATTGTACTAATAAATGGTAGTCTGGGATGTGTCCATGGTCGGGTTGTCCCAGGACTGAAGAAAATGGGCATGAGTAATAAGAGAAGTAAGGGTTTGGCTAAATACCTCAGTATCAGTGCCGCTATTGGCTCCCAAATCGTTGGGAAGAAAAGTGCCCGGATTTATGGCAACGATCACTGACTGATTGAGGTCCCCTATTCCAAGGAGGTCTGTCAAGTGCTTCTATGGTAATATCTACCGTAATCTATAAGTCTTCATTTAAGTATATTTATTGCATTCCATTATGTACCGCTGATAATTATGGATTCATGTTACTGTGTCGAAATATGCAATAAACAGTCCAAATATGTATGTATGTATGTATGTATGTATGTATGTTGTATGTATGTAATGTATGTATGTAATGTATGTATGTAATGTATGTATGTATGTAGTATGTATGTATGTACATGGACCCTGTTGTTGTCGGGTCAGGTCAGAGTCCCCTGATGTCTGCAGAGGTTAAAGTCTGGAAATCCTGTAAACACCCATAAGTCTGGGAAGCTCGGACCAATCAAGCTGAAATTTGGTACGCATCATCCTAATTGTTAGTACAGTATACTCTGTTATTCGTAGTGGGAACTGGGTAATTTTTGGTGGAAAAATTGGAAATTTGTAGTGGACATTCGATATTTTGGTCAGTTTTGGCTTGTAAATACGATGACTCAACCAAGGTTTAATGGGAGAAACTCATACTGATATGTATGCCACAGTAATGATAACATTAACCCTATTGTTTTGGGAGAGATCAAAGGTCAACTGACTCAAAGAGAAGTCGAAACTTGTGAATACGATGAGTCAGCTTCACTTGATCCGGATTTCAAATTTGGGGTCAAAGGCCATCTGTGTCAGACAAGGAATCAATAAGCCTTTTACATGGCTTTCTGGAGTGTTTTTTTTCTCGTAAAATACACAAAGGACGTGGAAAAATATTACACGCGCGTTTCGCAAATCAAGTGAAATTCGAATCTTCTCCTAATTGGAAGTATATACCGTATGCCCATGTCATTTAGGCAAATCTCCAGACATCATGAAAGTTGTGAATAGTAAATTTTCAGAATTTGACTGAAAATAATAGTTGTTTTCCCCCCTCCTATTAGTAGTAATTTCAGGACTTTTTCAGCACAAGCTTTTTTTTTTATCGGAATACCCTATGTTTTAATACTTTGTACCTGAAATGTTCTAAATTTGAAACCATTCATCCTTCCAATCTCTGGATAACTTAAGGAGTAAAGACCTCTTATAAAATTGCAAAATTTGGCATGTGTTTCGTGACTTTTTAGGGCGTGTGTTTAACGTGTGTATTTCATCTCATGTCTTTTCGTCAGAGATAAACATCGGTTCCACAAAACATTATTCGAAATAGCAGAAAACCCATAGATGAGATATCCACGTGTGCTGATATGGCATTGGTGTCGCATGACCGCAAACGGATTCCACGGAATATCCTCGAGTTCATTCTCTTCTGAAACGTATTCCGCTCCGTGAAAATACGATCTTGATATCCGTATCACATTCACGCATCCGCACATGCTGACATGGACTTTTGAGAACTATTGAGAATGAATGCCATCGTTCGATACCTCATCTACAAGAAGAATTCAGTCAAAATTACAGCACTCAAATTATTACTATTTTGGAGAAAACGGGGATCAGTTCGGGTATTAAAAAAAAATCCGGCCGGCCGTAACAAATATATTCATTTCGCCGCCTGAACCCATTCCACGAAATCACGAATTTTGATCTATAATATACTATCGTTTTAATTTTTTTTTTTTTTTGTTTTGTTTTGCAAATGTAGTTTTTATATCAGTCGATACATTCGATTTCCACATGGGTTAGCTTCGTGGCTGGAAAGGAGGACATGAATAAAGGCTGAATGGAACTTTGAATACAACATGCTTTTAAGAAAAAATAATCAACACGAGATTTCTTCTGAATTCACGAGTTTCGCGAATAAATGTCGATCAGATACTAGTAGACATATCCCATGTTCATCCTTACCTTGGCAGGTAAATAGTTCGAATCAGAATTGGGGGGGGGGGGGGGGGGGCAGTAAACCACCAAACGTCAGTTGCGGCTAAAAAACTGCGATCGTGCAATTGTCAGTTCGTCACCAGTACCTATAGAGCGCCTACCTAAAGCAAAGGCTGTTTAAGAGCCACCATCGGAGCGCCGTCACTATCCAGGTTTTCTACGTTTGTTCGCGTTTGAGTAACACATACTGCGTACGGCCGGTTTGTTTATCTGTGTGATTGTATACTACTACCTGACTACAGCAGATCGACTTTAGCAAGTGTGACATTGTGGCAACGCCTTCACCGTTCGACAAAACCCTTACATATTTAAATTCGAACGAAGAAAACATGATGTCCAGTAGGATTTAAAATATAACAAACATCACTATATATATCGTATTGGTGAAATTACTGTTCGCTGGGCGTGAATTATTTTACGGTTGCCGTAATTTAGGAGAAGGAGATAAAGATGATTGCGCTAGTAACGTTAATTTCGTATTGACAGAGATATCATAGGCTTCGTGGTCTTCGTGGTCGGGGACGTCTCTATGTTCGACGTTTCTTGTTTCGACATCCCAGTATTATAAGACATCTCTATGTTTCGACCTTCCTATGTTCCGACGTCTCTATATTCCGACGTCTCTATTTTCCGACAATAGTGTACTTTGGTACCGATACAGCTGTACTTTGACGCCGATACCTCGCACTTTGGCGCCGTCATTAATGTACTGTATTTTGCTACCGACAAGATGTACTTTGGCGCCGACAAAATGTACTTTGGTACCGATAGAAAAGTTTCGGCGTCAAAGTACATTTCGTCGGAACATAGAGATGTCTAAACATAGAGAAGTCGATATATAGAGTGCGGGGCATACAGGTGTCGAAATAAAATACGTAAATAAAGTAGCTATATTCGACTCTTATATTCCGACAAAAAATGTACTTTGGTGCCGATTTGTCGGAGCATAGAGATGTAGGAACATAGGGATGTCGAAACATAGAGAGTAACCTTCGTGTCACTTAAAAAATAGTAAATTAGTGTGGTGCTATAGTGTAACCTAGTGTAACCTTGCATTTGAAGTGGAGAGCCTCTACAGGGTCAACTAAAGTTCACGTTATCGGTAGTGCTTCACTCTAGATATTGATCAATGACGGCTTTCGAATGTCTAATTCTACTGTGGCGAACTGACTTGACTACTTCCGGCGGATTCCACGTGTGCTAAACCATCCGTGCGTGCGCGAAGCGACCAAGGATGGATTTACGTCGCGCGTGTGTGTTGTGTAAATGTCACAAAATGAAACCGATAGGGGTACCTACCTATTCACCACTATTGTTCGCCCACAAGACTCGATAATTCATTTCCTGTAAGTTAAGGGTGAGTCAAGCTCCCTGAGCAATGCCCAGTTCTGTTGATATACCAGGGTCTCAGCCGAGCACACGCACGGTCTCGCTCAGCAGCTAGAGTATTGTGATATGGCATGGTTGTGGGTGTAGGCTATAGTGTGTGGCTGCACTGGCCGGGGGATCCTTGGCCTAAATAGAATAATTTGACGGCAATTATATGGGGGTCGGAACGTACCGCAGTATCCTTCTCCCTCCTGGGGGGGGGGGGGGGCGGCACCCGTAAGAGGATTATTACCCCCCAGAAAAATACACAGAACCTGACAACGACGAGATGGGAAATGGAAGCGATCTGTTCACTGCCGAGTTCCGCCATGCATATAATCATTATATACTATTTGAAGGCCTTTGAACCTTAGTGGGGTGAGCGCTATGATATACGTTCAATGTATATATGTATAAAACCGGAACTGTCGAAATTGAGGAAGTTTGGGGTCTACCTACAAATAAATAAACCATAGATGCATGAAAGCGTAACCACATTTCTATGAAAAAAAAAATGAAGCAAACAAATACAATGACACAAGTAAACATCAATAGAGATGAATAAACCATGCCGAAAAATATTCCGTGGAAACCCGGCGGAAAACTGTCGAAATTCCGCACAACATACGAGACTGGGAGGGAGGAGCGGTGCAGAACCCACTTATATATCGAAATGGAAATCAAGGCGGGAGGCTGATGATCCCGGCGAGACCTCGACCTGAGCCTATCTGCTGTGAATGTCAGATGACGGGGCCAGTGTTGCCTGAACAACAGTTTTCCTTCCCTACCCTAGCCTCTTTGTGCTCAGCGCCTATACCAACTGTGCCAACCACTCGGTTGGAAGTCGCCCAAAGAATATGTGAAATTTTAGTAGACCGAGACACGGTGAAAAATGCCGCGAATTTTGTACTAAAGCGCTGTTCACAACTTGTGTGATAACATACATACGATACATTTCGATATTAATGCGCTGGAGACGTCCGATCAATGATCGTACGACATTTGTATCACACCAGTGTGAACCACTCCATCCGATAAATTTATCGTATCGTACTTCGTATCGCACAAGGGTGAACAGCGCTTAAATGTAAAAGAACTATGATCAAATGCTAGAGGCATCATCGTTTGGTAGCAATCGGTGCTAGCGAGGTGTAATTTACAAAGAAAGCAAATCAAGGAGGGGGTAAGGGAATTATAAGGGCAAACGTTTTGTTGTTGTCAGGGCTAGGGAGGCAGGGCGGGATCCGCTTGTAAGTGTAGGAGATACTCCCACCCCGTCGGGACTTCCCCCTCCCCTCTGCGTTGCCTGCTTGATGTGCTTTACAGGTTCACAGTTCATGTGTCAATTAGATATTTGTTTAAAATCACTTCCGGGCACTCAGTAGTGGGGGTTCATCTCGCGCAATATTTCATGATGACGTCACCAAATCGTCATTCTATTCCACGTGATCTACAATTAGGCGACCGATAATGGCCGGTTCGAATACGGTATATAGCCTACGGTCACTATGATAAGTCAATACAAAATTAGCTCTATATATCCGTGAGATGATTGTTTTTGCAAACGGACCCGTTAATTAATCACCGGTGTTACAAGACAATTTTACCTCTTACCTAAATATCGAGGTATAGAGTCAGAGAACAATCCATTAGAGCATTTTTCTTTCAACTGTTTCGTTTTAGGAGAGTATGACATCTCAATGCCAAATCAGTTCTAATGCACATATTGCAATTACTTTTGCCGTGATGTTACCGAAACGGCAGAGTCGATTTTCGACGGGGTGCTAGGTTACTCCTCACCTCACCAGTACGTAGTAACTTGACCGTCCTTTGTATGACAACAACAGGTCATATGTTATTCTTGATTGCTTCGGCAATTACCCATTTCCACGTAAGCGTACGAGCCTACCCCCCGCGGCCAGGGAATGCAAAGTCTGCATGAATAGGGCACGCCGGTTGAGTTACTTCCACATTTCATGGAAAATGGTACGTGATACTGGCACTTCCGGTATCGCTTTCCGCCCACTCAGCGTTTTTGTTCGGCGTCCTTCAAACGACCCGAGGACTATCATAACGACTCGGCAGGTTCGTATTGCCACAATGGTTTTGGGAAGGAAGAGTGGAGCCATAGTGCCAATTTGCTGCGTCATCGCACAGCTTCAGTTGTAAGGAACATACCAATGAGACACTACTATTCACTAGGTTTAATTTTATAGTTCAAGGAGCCTGTGTATGCGACATCAGTCCTGACTCAGCGAAAAGCTACACTACTGGCAAATCGGATCCTCAGATATTCATCCTGAAGTTCCGTTAAATTAGACCTATATGTACACACAGTCAAATGTCTACTTCAGTTTAGAACTTTAGACAGCGTGCGAAGTTCATTTCATAGAGACATTTTCTGTTAGCATGTGAGGGAGCAGTTGCCAACATACCAAGGCTTCCTTTCTCATTCTGGGGTTCAATTGTCACGATTTTTTATTTATTTTTAATTCTAATATTTTGTTCCTATAAACTGATCGCCCTCTACAAAGCTACTGGCCAGCAGGTTTATCGAAGGCCATGCATGTGAGCAAAAAACGAAATTGAATGCCCTCTTTTTTCAATTGCAAAAAAAGGAAGAGATTCCCTATTTTTCTTGTTATTCACGTAAGATAAATTGGTAGAACAAATATTACGTATTGGTGGCAAAACTGTCAATGTACCAACAAATAAAACATTCTAAAAGTTGGGGTTTGCTCACATGAAGCTAACGCAAAGTGTGCCCCCCTAATTTTCTTTACGTTGCCTATTACCTTTTGAAGGCTGTAAAGGTTGTTTTTTCCCCTTTCCCTTTTACTTTCCGCATTTCACGTCATACAAGTTTTAGGGTCAGTGCCCAGATTTTCATGGGGGATCTTATTTCTACCATAATTCTAACAATTAATTGAGGTTAAATGAACTTGACAAAAGGAATGTTTAATGCAGCTAAGTGCAACTCGTTTACCTAATTTGGGCTTCAGATATCCCCCAGGTATCGAGCTGACAACTTCCCCCCCCCCATCCCCACCTTACGACATTGAATGACCTTGACCAAATGCGAAGGAACAATAGAGTTCTTTCTCTCCACATTATGTGCTACTCAAACTTGTTACATGATACAATTATATTTCAGGATGCGTTCACGGCAATACTATTTTATCCTCATTTTGTAACATTTTAAAAATAAATGACGGATTCGATATGCAGGTCCTTCATTCTTTGTAGATCGTCTGTGCAGATGGGTTTTAGCCCGGCTATATTTTTATATTTATCATTATTATACACTCAAGCGGAACAAGACCCACAGGTTTGTAAACGGTTCTGGCGTAACGACCAACAAGTTCGACAACTTTCCAGAAGGCCAGAACTAGATGATGCAGGTTGAGAATGAGATAGGCAGATGCGTATATCTGACTATAGTGAGTTCCAGGAGGTTTTATTTTTTTAAATGCTGTTGTTGTTTGGCTTTATTGACCTCATCACCATGCTGTAGGAACATATAGGAACATTTGAGGTAATAAATATCGTGAATACTATACGTATCTTCTCCAAATCGGAAGTGTACGAAGCGAACTACATTCCTACGTGACGTCATATCGATGAACGAAAAAATAAACACCATACGATTAATCGTTCAGCTCAATTAACGATAAATTGAAACTGCGAGACGTATCAATACTTCATAAAAAAGGGGGAGGGATATTCCACATCGAATGATAAACCAAACTGACAAATAGCCAATCGGGTCCAACATCAATGTGACAGGGTGTTTCATCCGTAATTATATATAATTTCGTTCGGCTTAAACAAAAACCGGATAGCAGCACGATCATTGTACCATCACTTTATGACCAGGACCTCAAGTCATATAGTTGAACATCGAGGAGTAAGACCCAATTAACACTCGACTCTAAATTGTCTATGGGCAGCCTAAGATAGGCAAGATCATTAAAAGTTGCATTATTTGCGATTAGGTTTCTTCTCCGATCGTGAGTCACTTGTTCAGCATGTGTTTTTGGCCGACTTAATGTTTGTAGGCTTTATTTCGTGTGTGGTAATCGCTGTGCTGTCGCTGTGGGAATGGTACACTGTACTGTGTTTGAAGGACAACTGCACGATAAATTACAAAGGCTTAATATATCAGCGGGAGGAAACTTAATAGCGCAGTCTAAACCCCAAGTTCATACGACTTTCCGTTACGGAGTTACAGTCCCTTGGAGTTTGTGCATGTGTATTGCGCAAGATCGGAAAAGCATCCCATCATGAAATGAGAAATGATTGTCATATTGCACAACCTGCAACAATTCTGTGTTTCCCATTGTTTTTTTATTTCTAAATTCACACATCATTTTCAATTCGAAAAGCATTTACTACATGGGAGAGGATTGTTGTAGTGGGTTGGTAGGTGTTGATGGTTACTTCAGTGAGAGAAAGACATCAAAACTCCTGCAAAGTTGACTTATTCACAAATGAAACATGAAATACATGACATAACTTCACGCGTTGTCCAAGTGTGACGTCATGCGTTATTGTGCAATTGGAATTCTCTGGAATTTCTCTGTATAATGGACCAAATTCGAAGGTCGAATACGTTCGCCATGAAAAAAGTACCATATCGTATGCGAAATGGGGTTTGTATCTAAACTAACAAGTTTTCGCTATTTTCCAATCTCCACGATATTAACTCTATTGTATTCAAGTTTGCAGTTGTTCTTTAAAAGCTAATACCAACTGATATATCTGACTCTTACTAGACAGTATACCGGTACTGAAAGTCTTCGTAAGAAAAGTGAGATCGTGCGATACATACCCTGACACCCTATTAAGACTCCTTATTATTATTATGATTAAGATCACTAACTCACTTCTGTTCGCTTAATGGACATAGTGGCGTACGACCAAATTTGGCAAAATGAGATTATTGGATTTTCATACAGTTTCAAGTAAGTTTTCGAATCGGAAATGAATGTTGGTTAATTTAATATAGGATTCTAATAAATTGACGTATCACAAAAACCAGTGTTCGGTGAGTAGTCATACCGGCGTATGAAGATACTCACTAATATGTCCCATCATAGTGTTATCGAGTGGTGCACTTAGCCTATGGTGATAATCCTGACGTATCATGATACGCCACTAGGTCAATATCCGTGGAGGGCATGCTTCTAGCGCGTAATCGAATGGCCGTTCAAGTTTGTTGTAACAATGGGGCACGGAACCTATAACGAACCCTGATAGATTCAAAAGTTTGACGATCAGTTCACCGAATCGCATATTTTTGCCGTTTCGTCTTCCTTCTACCACACCTATCTTCTGTCCGAAATCTAGCCACCGGGTATGGACTTATACAAGGAGGAGCACATCCCACTGGAGCTCGAGGTTACCTCTACGAACACATCTCCATTCTTCTGAGGAGGGTCCCCGCAAAAAGGATAATGCGGTGTGTGCGCTAACTTCTACGAAGCTACCGCGGAGCTGAAAGAAGAATTACGCCCTGATTTCGAGAAGCACACCGCTGAGAAGTCGAAGGTTAAAAGTGCATGAGTGCAAGCTGAAATCTCGTGATGACTCCGAGATAACCACTGCTACCTTTGACCTGGCAGCAGTAATTTAACCTCCCCAATCTGAGAGGAGTGAATTTTGTTTACGAGGGCGACGGGGCGTAGCTACCACACTTCCCAACCGTATGTGACATCAGCAAAGGTGATGGCTATTGCTATCTGGTCTCACGACGGTTTTGCCTAAGCTGGGTGCTCAGGAGATTGCATCTTCCGTGTCAACTACCTCACTGCCAAGGACCGGCAAGTTGGTCACGAATCAACCCCTCTTTTGTGATGGGTTCCCTGGACCAAATAAGAACACGAGCTTGTAGGTATGTTAAATTGGGTTTTGGTGACCCTATCTTTTCAGCAGTGCTCGGCTCTCTCTACTCCTTTGAAGTCGAATCATTGCCAGGGTGAGGAGACTCGATGCCTTCAGTCATTGACTGAGATGAAAAAGATGGGGGACTTGTTCTCTTCCCTTTCTCTTCTTCCTCCCAGCTTAGCCGTGGTTATGAGGACCGCCAGGAGAAATCAAAGCGAAGAGCCCGAAGAAGAGGTCCTGATCCCTACAAGTCCTAGAGGTCTCTACCAAGACGTACTCGACGGACGATTCATTCCACCAATGCTGGTCTCCTTCGATGCCGGCAGACCGACGATGACATGTCCCCTTAACTGGAAGGGCCTCATGGGAACATGGTCTGACGGATTCCCCTGAGAGATCTAACCTGAAGATGTCACCACAGCAATCTGTATTAACTTCACTACAGTGACCCTTGCAACCGGAAAAAAAAAAAAAAAAAAAGTAGGGCGCCACTCTATCGCGCACGAAGTGCCAGGTTTTGCGTAGAGGAATTTTCGTGCCCTAAACTCTCGCGAGGACAAGTACCCAGGACCTCATGAAGCTCTTGGACGGACGCAACCCAGTCAGCAGCACCACGACCATGTCCAGTTCTACAGACAGACAATCGACCCACACTAGACACCTTTATGTAAAATACCTGAACGATGGGTAGACTAGCTAGTGATTCCCACTGTGTGAACAACCCATATACTGGTCGCGATAGTCGGATAGCCTTGCGATGTTGTGTCAATATTGTATGTTCGTGGAGCTTGTCCCGACTGGTACTTTATGTCCTGTGACACAATGGGTAATTCTTTGAGGAATCAGGTGATGGTCACTCCCCCGCAAATCAAATCACTGCTCAGGGCGGGGATGATGGAACTATGCGCACACTAAACCGAGTTGGTGCGTCGATTGTGGGTTCTTTGGAAACTCGTGGAAACCTAGTTGTAGACCAATAAATCTAAAATTAGAAGAGAAACAACACTGTCGACTGTTCCAAATGAATGCTCCTTATGTATTCTCTCAAACTGACATTGTTTAGTTAGTTTCAACGGCAAGACTTCTGTGTGATTTATCCAATGTACTTCGTAATGTAGGCTCAGTCAGAAGTTCCCGATGCATGTTATCACAAAATCTTTCTCGCTGTACTATGCTTGTTATTGTTTTGTATGTGTGTACTGACAAGGCGTGAACTACACGTGGATCAGTACATTCATTAGGGCTACATGGTTAACCTTTCGCGTGTGTTTCCGCTGACTGTTTTTCCTATGCGTTTTCGTTCTATTTCGTTTTTTAAGCTGCTGGCAGAGCAAAGCTCTACAAGTCATCATGTCTCACCTTCCGTTCGTTCGTTCGCGTTCGTTTCGTCGTTTCGTTTCGTTCCTTCGTTCGTCACGTTCATTCATTAACTTCTAAACCTAATACATGCGATCGGATGACTTTGTGGTGGATGAAGCTTGCTACTGTAGCCTTAGCTACATTTTATGTTCGCTATGTTTATTATAATTTTAATTTAAATAAATCCAATAATTACCCCAATTTCCCACTTTATTTTGAGCTCTCCTGCTGCCATACAGTTTGTTTACATTACTCATTAACTTTACAGTACTCCATCCTCTGCTGAGTGCAGTGTGTCCTTATCTACAGAAGTCCAGTTCTGCAGAAATAGTTGACAAAAAACCTATTGTCCAGTGGGTGTTGATTTGTCTTCATCGCATCTCGCCCAATTTACATTATACACCCCTGCACTCCACCGGATTTGCCTTACACTGACTCTCTGTCCATTCCTCAGTGGTGACCTAATATGGGGGCTTGCGCCCTCTCCCCCAAAGGCTGTTTGATGGTAACTTGTGGAGTGGTTCAACTATAACTATGAGGTGTCAACAATGTTAGTATCCATTTCTGTGGGAAGTGGGTGTTTCCCTGTTCACTGCAACAGGCTTAGGAATGGGACTGATATACGCAAAAATTAGGCTAATGTGGTAGACATGTTCCAAGTCATTCCATTGTTTATGACAGATATCAGTAGAGGTCAGTTTGAATGTGAACAAACAATATGGAAATGGCGAAAAAAAATGCAGTGTATTTGCACGAGAGTTTGCTATCCGCAGCTCCCAATTACGTTCTGACTTGCACTTTGTTGCTGATATCACATCATCATATCATTGCACCTACTTTAGCCCATTAGTTCCATAGGAAGGGACTTTTTTTTGGAAGAATGTGGATCTGTTTGTTAGTATCATCTTGATGTCGTCGGAGCGTTTTGAAAAGTGGGGGGGGGGGCACATCATGCAAATGACCATCCTAGCGGAGCGCCCCAGCGGTTGGCGTAGCGACAAGAAATCAGTTTATCATACCTCCAGATGCGGAAAACGGCCACCTTTGCCAGGCTCAATAGCCCATCTACATCGTGGTGATTTGAGTAAAAACAGCCAAAAAGTGTCAATTGTGCATACGAAAAGAATTTAACCGAATTCACACATGGTATTTTTTATCACCCTTTCTACTTTGGCTTTGTTTGGGTGGAATCACGGGTCTATAACCGAACGGTCTCTGGTGGGCGAAGGGCAAATCCATAGGCGTACCGAACCACTCCAATTTGGGAGCAGGGAATTTGTACCCGAAGTTTACAAGTCAGACATTGGAAACTACCCGGCGCCGCGGCGCCCGGGAAAAAACTGCATTTTTTCCGGGCATTTTATCGAAAAAGTTTGCAAAAAATTCCGGCATTTTTTCACTATTGCCTTTTTCCTTCCCAAATTTTCCACGAATGTTTCCCTCGAATGTTCACATCTCAGAAATTGGAGGGGGGGGGGCGTCTGCCGAAAGCTTCTGGATTATATTCGAGGGAACAAAAGGATTCAACGTTTCCCAATACATATCGCATATTTAGCCTACAAAGCTGGAGAACACGCCATGCGCTCGAAACACTCTTGGCTATTCGATTAAAATTCGAGAACTCGGTATGCAAACATAGGTAATGTTTCCGATCTCACTTCGGCCCTAGTCGAGTCAATCTTTACCTGGGGTCCGCACCTGGAAGTAGTGGACTTAAGACATACAATTTCCAACGCGATTATTGTTTGGTATACAAAATTGATCAGTTTTAGAGTGATACAAATCGGACATGGTGGCCTATTATTTTTTATTACGGTTCGGAAAGGGGGGGGGGGGTGGACAAACGATACGATATCCCCCCCCACTTTGAATTGGGGGGACATGTCCCCCCGTCCCCCACCTGTTGACGCCCATGGTTTTTCTTGATTGACACAGGATCACAGTAGATGTTCAAATCTTGAAAAAAAAAAAGAAAATCGAATCATCCAACCAACTCATCTACCAAATTAGTCGTTTAGGCCTAACCCATAATATTATTTTCCGCCCATGCATTCGGTAATGATGAAAATACACTCAATCACTTGATAACCATAGCTTTAATATTGTCCACATCTTATTTTTTTGCTCTTTTGGAGTCATCATCACTGGAATTCCAAGTTTTGGGCTGAATGTAGCCACCTGATATGTGTTCCGTGTGGTGACGTATGTACAATAATACCGCCGGTAAAAATGTGACGAAACAGACATCCTGCGTAAAGGGTGACGGTATCTCATATCATGTGGCAAAGGCTGATCATGCGGAAGGGCTACTGGCGTCTCAGTTTGTGGCTGCAGATATTTTGGAATCTCCCTGGGGACACGATGAAGTGACGGACTGGAATGGTGCATCGAGAGAGAATAAGCAAGCGGTGTGTGCTGTATAGTATGGTGTGACAAGTCACTATGATGCAGGGGTAAATATCTGTAAAGCGCTTGATAGCACCAAGTCTTCGACATAGGAAAGTGCTATATGAACTATATATTATATTATTATTCTGATTAATAATAGCTCTCACGGATATTGTGAATTGACCCATTACACAAACTTGGAATTCCATTTCATCATATCCATCAAAAAACCACTAGCTTCCGATATCCCTTCCCTCAGAGCGATTTTTGAACTGGTAAATTTTCATCGCAATATCTCAAAAGTGAATTATTGCTGATACGTCACTATGTCTATTCAGTGACGACTGATATGGCGCTCTACGAACGGGGAATGCAAAGCAGGTTCAATCATAGGACTAGCGAATTCTATCTATATATATTCTATATATGTATATACTATATTGTTTTAAATACCGTTTCTGATTATCTCTTCGCCAGCCAGTCGAAGGAACCTGTCCCAATTCGTTCATCATTAGTCTACGGTACAATCATCCCATTTCAGATCTTGAAATTAGCAGGAAAGACAATGCGGTCTACACATACGGGACACACACCCGGACAACATGCTTGCGAAACTCGAATTGATGGCAATGATCGTCTGAAAGGTGACATTACGTAAACCGGCGATCGGAATTGTTTTTTAAACACTCCTGAAGCGGTGGTTTCCCCGTCGATCACACCTCTCTACGGTGGACGGAAACGATGGAAATACTGTCTGCCTGTTGCCCCCCGATCATTGCTAACGTCTCCATAAACAAGTCATTCGTCGATGAAACCTTCAAAGCTAAATAAAGCCCGAGCTTGTGAGACATGACATATTTTAAGGCCTCTACTCGTCCTTTTTTTTTTCTTTTTCTTTTTCCTCATTTATTGGCATTGTCTGAAACATATATCTATAATGAAACACTGTATGTTTTCCCGCATTTTCGTCAGTTTCGTACCCCGGGTTGGGGTGGGTGGGGGGGGGGGGAGGGGGGGGGGGGGCGGTGGGGGGTGGGGGGTGGAGGGGTGGGGGGGGAAACAAATCTCTCGTGCGCGCCTGTTTTCCGAAGTTTTTTCAGAGGAGCACTTAGCCATCGCTGTAGATTTCATTGCATGAAATCTTGGGATATCTTCTTCGGGATAACTTCCTAGATCAGGTTGTAGATATTCCGCTTCAATCTCAGACAAGAACGCAACACTGCGTAGTGAATTCCTTGTCCTTTTTTTTTGGGGGGGGGGGGCTCGAGTATTGAGCTTGCGTGATCTTATTTTTTACGTCCGTAAAAATTGTAATGACATTCCATAGCATCAGCGTTTGGCTGATATGAACATTCAAACAGCAGAAGAGAGACAGCCCAAGAGAAATGACTCAAATGACCTTAAAAATAGCTTTACAATGGTGTGGTGTTGGAATGTCGGCGTATTGTTCACGCGGGCCCTATCATAGGCTGTCAACCTTCAGGAATTCAAGAAATCGGGGGATTGGTGCTTCGAAAGTGGGAGTTCTCGTTAGTTCTGGAAACACTGTATAACGTAGGTCCACTAACATTAGGACACCCCCTAATATGTTTCGTTCAGCTCAAGATAGGGAGGTTAAAATGTGTTGGGGATGTCGAAGAAGTAATCGAAGAAAAGGCCATCGAATCAAATAGTGGGCAATACCGTGAAAACCGGAATAAAATTACCCAAATGGCCTCAACTCCGTAGAAACCAGATCGAGGCGCTCCGCCTCCTATCTATGGTTCCTCTTACGGTGATCTTCAGACAGCTATTATTCTGGTGCCTCCTTCCGACTTCGCGATAACATAGGACATAATGAGGATATACCTGGAAACGCAACCTCCAAATGAATGCTTGGAAAACTATCTTTCCTGCGAGACACAAACTCGATCGGAAATGTTTGTGTTGGTGCGGTTTTCGAAGTTGAGGGAATCATTGAAAGTTAGTATTTGTCTTTTTTAAAGGACAAATGCAGGCTTTGGTACAACAGACATTACAACGTGGAGAATGGAAACTCTATCTATAGGTTCAAAATCCATTTCAATACCATGTCCCTATGTGGAGTTATTGGCCTCAAAGTTTGGTCCATTATGCAGGAAAATTGGGGGAGAATCCCAATTGCGCAATTGACGTATGACGTCACACTTGGGCACCTCGGGGACTTACTCACGTTCATGTATTATGTTTTCATTTGTTCTATGAGTCAACATTTAGCTGATCTGAAGTCATGTCTTTTTCTCAACTAAGTATTAAGTACCGGGTAACACCTACCCTACCAACTCTCCACAAGCAATCCTCTCCCAATATACTAAATGTTTTCGAAGTGAAAATAATATGTGAATTCCAATCGAGACAAGGATTGTTTGCATGGTTGTGAAAGTATGACATCAGTTATCATGATGGGATTTGATTTCTGATATTGCTGCAATAACACATGCACAACTGCAAAGGACTTAAACTCCGTAACGGAAGTCGTACGAACTTCGTCGGGTTGACGGACGCATTCAGTTTTGTCTCCATCTAATGTATTAGCCTCTTTATGCCTAGCCTCCTTGCAGTTGTCCTTTGAAGACCTGCCAGCTGAACAAGGATTTGAATTCCATCCTTCTGAGAGGAGCGCTGCTGACCTGGTTATTTCTAACCAATTGAAAAATCAGAATCGCTTTTCTCTTGTCGGCGCGATTTTAATGCGCCTGATTTCTCTGATGGCCGGATTCTTCCCCGGTTCTCTTCCATCAGCGTTGTGTGGATGTGTTGTGTGGTTGTGTTGTTTGTATTGCTGTGGGAGTCGCCAGTGGATTAATTCTTGCAGGGTGTCGTGTCAGGTCCTGTTGTGTTCGGAGGACGCTTCTGGGTGGACTGAATTTTGTTTCGCGAGACAGGCTGAAGGGAGGCTTTTCCCACCAAGCTTCTCCTGCTTTGCATGCATGTATGTTATGTGGAAGCGCCGATTCTTCGGCCCGGCCGCTCCCCAGGTGGCCACGTGGGACCAGGACACGCCCAGGACATGTCAGCTCTCAGGCGTTCGAGCACGGTGCCCCAGATCTATGCAAACGATGTCCGGTAAGGACACCGCCACTGTCCCTTGTGGTCATTCCATGCACTAAAATTCGGAAAACTGTTCAAATTTGGACAAAAAGGTCTCCCGACCTGTCAAATTGGAAGGGTACTCGTTATACCCCAGTTGTGGCGATTCTGGATTGTTTTCCTATACTCTAATAAATGCCACGACACCACGAACAGGGACCATCTAGTTACTCCTTAAACCCACCGCCCATACTGTGTGTAATGCTAAATAAATCTGTGAACAAGATTCAAAAGTACACGTTTTAACATGACTTGTTATGATAAGGGACCCCGCGGTTTGCCTCATTGATTTCACAAGGAAAATTTTGCAATAGGCGATTGTGCCTTATCGGAGCAATCAATCGGCGAATGAAATTTGGTATTGAGTTTGGATGTCATGAAGTAATACATAGAAAGTACCAAAAGTCCAGTCTATTTACATGGACCACCGGCCTTTAACGAGGATCCGCGAAGGCTAACGGTAGGACGTTATCAGTATTCAGGGCCGGATTCCCCTCTGTGGGTGGCCTTAGGCACAAAACATGCGCTGGACCCCTCCAAAAGTCGATTGGCGAAAGATCTCTTTTTTTCAACTACGAAATAAAATGGCAATCGTTGCGCCCCTCTTCCCCCGACTCGCTACCAAAACCCAAACTTTCACGGGACCGACTTACATTTGGGGGATCACCTTAATTCTTTTAGTATTTCGGTTCCCATTTTCTGCAACGCTGACCGGCAAATCGTCAAAAGACAAAGGGGGTGGAGGGAGCGCCACATTTGCCGAGAGATCGACTTTTTCCCTATCTGCATATAGTAAGTAATTTGGTTTGCCCCAGGTGTATCGATCACCCTTCTCAGCCCACACCTTCGGGTTCCACGATTCCTCAGATTCAAATATCATTTATTAAATGAGGAAAAAAGTGCGAGCACATTTCAAAATCGGATCGTGAATATGTGGGGGGGGGGATTAAAAAACTTCTTCAGGATCGTTGGCGTCTCAAACTGTGAAGACGCGGTGTCATTTGGTTAAAAGGAGAAATAACATGATGAAAGGAGGGGCCTTTCCGATTGTTGTGTGCATCAAGTAGTTGACATTTGACGTCACAGGCTATCGCGATATGCGGCCGGTATATTACGAAGGGGGATGCAGAAAAAAAATCCCGGATCCCATAAAGGTTGCCCGTTATCATTGCAGTGGTTTCCTTTGGAGAAGAGACGGGGGAGGACAATATTTTCCATGAATACTAAGAAGTTCCTCGAACGATGCGTGCAAAAATGCATCATAAACAACATCGCGCACCAGTTTTCACTCTAGATCTTATGGTCGTTTTCTGCCAAATTTCGATGGAGAATTCGGTGGGGCCCAGTGTGTTCCCTTCCCCGGTCCCGTTATACGGGGATTGCAGTGGACAACATAACCATTATGAATCATTGCTGCGGGCGCGCGCACGAGTCGGTACATCGTTACGGCCGGCCATTCAATAACAAAGAGACAGTCGGCAGGTTTCTCATATTAGCCTCATAACCCGCCCGAATCTCATTTTTTTAGTTCAGTGAAAAGGGGTAAGGAAGGACAAAATCCTCATGATGAGAGACCTTGAAGGCAACAGCATCCCAAGAGAGAAGAACAACCCAGATGCCTAAAAAATTCGCCACGGCCACAATACTTGAAAATAAATCAAGAATGGTCTGGAACGCATTCACACTCTTAGACCGAAACCGCATCTTCAGGGAGACTATTCACTCATTATAACTCTGCGAAAGAATATATGTCCGAAGTCCAATTACAGCGTTAACCACGGAGAAGCGTGAGGCAGTGACCTTATTGGTGGTAACTTGGAAAAAAAACTCAAAAAGAAATAGTGGTAGGGAACGGCCTCGAAGCCATGAACAATTTTAAAAAACCTGAATCAAATCCCCTCGAATTCGTCTCAGCTCCATCGAAGTTAGACCGGGCGCCTCGCAAGTAAATCTTTAAGATCGTGAATTAATCTAGTAGCAATCCGCTTAACGTTTTCAATTACCTGTATCTCGAGAAATATGGATTTCATATTAATTATTGGTCGAATACTCCAGGCGAGGTCTCATCTGCTGCGTAAACGCCTTTTTTAACAACAATATCTGTATCAAGGAAACTGACGTGAACGCTAATCTAGCAAGAACCTTTCATCGCAGCTTCAGCACACTGCTTTAGAAGGTGCAAATGAAGAATAAAAAGGAAATATCTTAATTCGGCATATTTTACCGTGAATTTACGAGGGCACTGAACATTATCTCCATTTCTTTTCCATGGGTAGACCCTGTCATGGCGTATCCCGGATTGTCCCAATATGGAGGGGAGAGAGGTGAAGATGTCCTGGGCGTGGGGCGATATCAGCTGATATCAGGACAGGCACCATGCATAGGGCAGCACTATTATCTCTGTTTAGGGGTGACTGAGTTCAGGGAATTGAGGGACTTCAATGAGGGAGGATCCAGCCTCTCACCCCACCGCCCGCCCCTCTTCTGGCTTTTAAACCAGGTTGGCACCTGAGTGAGTCTAGTCTGGAGGACAATACAAAACACGTGTCATACAGATGAGCACAATGCGACTCTTCATACATACTGTCTGTACTGTGTGTGTGCTGCATTGATCAGACGCCATTGTAGCCGACCAGGTTGGATTTGGTGGAGTCACGTCCTTGCGAACAGTCCAGGCAGTTGATACCTGTACGGCCACTGGTAACATGCACTGGTAAAACATTTCTGTAGAATATACGGAAATACTGGCAACCTCGGTGCCAGTAAATTACTGTGAATTTTACCGTAGACTACTGTGAAAGTTCACAGTAGAATTACAGTGATATAATCTTACTGTACTTCCACAGTAAGTTTTGTGTAAACTTTAAAGTAAATCACTGGCGCAGAAGTTTTCAGTATGTTTAACTTTATTCTAACAAAATTTCTTTAGTATTCATGTGGATCCGGTGTCCATGTACGGTGTCATGTACAGTCCCCATCCGTATTTCCCATTCAATGAAAAGAACCCTCATCCACGGATCATGTTTTCGGCGGGCAATGCCGACGACATTCCTTTCAGAAAACGCCAAAGGCACGGTTGTCCTTTCGGAACGGACCCAGTAGGGTTTCAGGCCGCCCTCTCTTCCTGTTATTCCGTGCACTCTTAATATCGAATAGCGCCTCCCCCTTCCCCCTTCTTCCACTGCTTCACCCCCTTCCCCCAACCGAAACGCTCTCCCAAAACGGTCCTCTTACAACTAGGTTACAGTTGTCGCTAAAAAAACTGGAATGGCAATGCCCTGTACCACAGAATATTCATTTTCGGGCTGGCGTTTTATAGAATAGATTATATCACTCAGAAATAAAGCCGCACTAATCAACCAACAGTTTAGCTAATGCGCTGGGTTCAGCAGAAACAACTTCCGAAAACATCCACGGCTCAGTGTTTGACCTTGAACTGTGACATTGTTCTTAGCCTTGTTGATATGCCAGGCAGTTCAAGTCCAGAGACTGGGGGCCCACAACCCTGCAACGGGCGCAGTCGCCGAATTTCTTACACACCTTGACTTAGAAAACACCAAGATTGGACTTCGACTAGAACGTATGGTTTGCTTCTCATACAGTAGATCCCCGATATAATAAGGGCCTTGCCCTTGAGACACTACAAACACTCGTGAGTATTTCAAAATGGATACCGATGGAAACGGGGAGCAATGCAAACTCCTTCAGGCCCTGGGCAGAGAGCTGTCCAGACCTTGTATAATACCCCAACGTCCCCTCTAATAGGCCGATAATCTGGGCCCTTGCAGTCGTACTAACCCTCTCGGTAATGGTGTCAGAGGTCTTTTTTATAGCCTCAATAATTCAGGTATGCCGAAGATAGTAACCCTACTCTGTCACAGACAGATCTTCGCATCTGCAGCTTTTTCCTCGTCGCACCTTCCACTGGCGGGGAAGTGGGGGGGGCGGGGTGGAGCTCAGAACCGTTGCAAAGTAATCCCATATCACTTACACTACTATCGGCCCCCGCATGTTTTTCATAGCCGCGCAACAGTCGGCAATCTGCCCCTCTGCCGCTACAACAATTGTGGAGTAAATGCCCGCTGGTTGTTTTGTGGAGTGGGGTGGCTGCTATTGCACTAGTTAACCACTAATTGCAGTTTGAAGAAGCTATACATCCATATAAGAAATCCATACACGAAACCAACTGGAGCAGTTCAGTCAGGACCCCAACTGTATTCCACCTCCGTCCCCAGTTTTTCGTGTTAACATCGACCATAAAGTTGAAAAATCTCATGGAATCAATGACATGTGCTCTCCCTGTGGTTCCTTCCATGGTTGCCTAGGACTATAACAGTCCCACATCCACTAACTCCAATTCAAATCCCGCCACAGTTAGAAAAATCCGCGAACGAGCCCCACGATTTAACCTCCGGTGACTTGAACTTTTTTCGGGACAAACTTTTTTCCCACCCACCGGGTTTTTGGGTGTAAATTTGGACCGGCTTTATTTTATCGCTTTACCCATGCACACTGAGAGGGCAGCAGAACTTGCAGTAATGGCCCATTTTGAACTCATTCGAGTATTTTTAAACTAGGCGGACATATGTAACCAATTTTACGATATCGGAATGAAGTTTGAGAGTTATTGCAAGGCCTAAAGCTTCTAGAGGTCGGGCGGAGACGTTGCGGCGGCGGAGACGGCGGCGAAAACGGCCCCAAACACTATCCCCGAGCCCTTACAGTGTTTGAGGGTAGCTAAATTTATAGGTTAAGATCTGAATAATTTTGCTTGGTCGGCCCGATGATGTGGTACATCCGGTTAGTATACGCAGGCCGATGGCGAATATTGACAACCGGGGAGACCCTCGGCAAGAAACATAAATGGGTGCAAGGGATTCGACCCCGATGTCCTTTCAAAATAGCTCTGGAAAAGGAATTGCTTGAAATGGTTGGCGAAAAAGTTAACCGTTAACATGAGTTTCCTTCTCACGGGACCTACATGGGTTTTTTTTCAAGGAATGGAAAAATGACTGCTTTATTTTTGCAACCTTCAATCCAAACCTTTGGTAACTATCTAGAAAGCAACAACAATTTTTTTCTAATGAACGTACGAAGAACTTGCTGAGGAAAGGACCGTGTAGCGCGCCTTCCTCAACACCGCATATTTTAAAGATTAAAATCATCGTTTTTCGACAACTCTGGACCCAAGTGACTTAGGGACATTCGACCCTGTCCTCCAAAACAATAAACGATCGTCTGACTCCAAATGGCCCCACCTTGCGTTTTAACGAGCATGAGTTTCTACCTCATTCCGTTGCAGCACAGTAATCGTGCTCACAACTTTTCAAAACTCTTCGACCACTGTTGCCTTTGGACCTTGACCTTAGGATCATTAACAAAGGAGTCTATACCCACAAGGGACCAACCCTCGTGCCAAATCTTGAGCTCTTCTACCTATTTTGTTGCCTAATTAAAAAGGTACAGTCACAATATTCTCGTATTTCGTCCATAAGGTGCATACGGGATAGTTTTCTGGACGAATCGGAACACAAGTTCGGAAGGTATTCCGGGAGCACGCAAGTGAAATTCGGGAAGGTGGAACATTTCTGAAAAAAAAAAACAATGTTCCAAATAACCGTCCCGATTAGACTCTTCGTGACCATTTTCGGGACTATTTCAAGTAAACTATTCGGGAACAAATCGGGCTACTCGGGAACTATATTATTTCCCGATAAACCCCGAAGTGTCCCAGAATATTCCATTATAAGTCCCCGCCATCTGCACGAGCCCCGTATACTCCCGAACAGCCCGAACCCTGACAAATCGATGAATACAGGGACCATTACCGGGCGATACGCGACAAGTATACGGTACAATCTACGTTCGGTACTATACTGCCGATTACTGACCAGATTTCAGAACCACTCCAGAATCGCCCGGAAAGTACCACGAATAGCATTACTACGGGACGATTACGGGGCTATTCTTGACTGGTGCGGCCCTAGCCAGCCTAGCTTAACCCTCACATGTGTTTTTTTACCTTGTCGAATGAACCGTGAGGATTCAACAGTTGTGTTGATTTCGGGTGCGGAAGTGGAACCGTCGAACAGCGTGTAGCCTACTAATGTACCCGTATCCGGTTTTGAACAATCGTCGGATAATGCTGGATGAACTCGTTCAAATGAACCAGAAACGAACAATTTTCCGGACCTTTTATTCCTTTTTAACGCGGATGCGACATGGCGGTGGTCTAAAATCGGAATTGTTTTATGCAAATCGCCCAGCCGTAAAACGTTTTCCAAGACCCAGAAAGTCTATTTCCTTTTAATTTCACGTGTTGGGGTTAGTTTTTGTGTGCAATAACTGGAAGTTTATCGTATGATTTTTTTTTCACTTGCTGTAAATTGTCTTTTCCCCGACAGAATTAACATCAATATACAGATTGGGAACACTTACAGACGATCTCATATCGTGCTACGATCAAGATATGGTTACGATCCATATGATGCTCATGTCTGTATAGTCCTGAGAGATTCAATTGGGAGTTCTGTGAATTCGAGGTGATGGCTACATTGTTGTCCCCGTCTATACAGTATCAGACATGTTCGGCCATTATATAAAATTCTACAACTCCAGCTGTCCATTTCAGATCTCTATAATTCCTGATTGGTCCGACGCTTCTAAGCCATCGTATTTTTTGTTGTTTCTTGCAATAACGGTCAGGTTTGGTCAGAGTAACTCGGCATCCACTGTTCCTTGTTTTGTTGGCCTGAATATTATAAACTATAAAAACATCAAGTTTTGCCTTGCCGCCTAATGGGTGCTTAGAGGTATATTTAGAGGGAATATGGTAATCTCTCTTGATTCTCTTGTTTTCTTTGATTTCTTTTTTCTCAATTTTGGGTTGTAGAATAGGAAATAGGACACCCTTTCCGAACTTTTTTTTTCATATCGTGAACAGTCCCCACCTCGATTCGAAATCCCGCAAAATGCAGAGACTCGGCTTTGCCTTGTTTCCGTTTTTCATTCGGCCGAAATTTTAGGCGAAGACTGTTTATCCCCTCGATAAAAGTAACAAAAGCCAGTGATTGTTGACCGATTTCCTGCAGGGCAGATCAGCTGAGGCAATGCCGATCAACAGACCTAAAAACCCGTAAGGGGGCATGTTCATATTAGCGGAAACCACATGGCCCGAACTAAGGAGCATCATCATTCATTTTTTTCTCTGTATCTTTTCAGCCTTAAAATTGCTGAAAACAAATCAATTTCTCACATTGCCTATTGTTCAATGAGATAGATCCCGATCTCCGGATTGAAAAACAGCAGGAGTCGTGAACCTCCGACAGGGAAGTTACAATACACTGTACTTACCGTTGAATATTTAATGCAACAAAGAATGAATTTTCACACCAACGAATTTATTCCCAATAAACGAATACAAATGGTACAAATCGAATTTGTAATGATTCGGTTTCATGATCATTGTTAACAAGTTTGGTATTGGTGGTTTCCCCGGGTTGAATTTTTACGAAAGGAGATATTTCTCCAGAAGGATTGTTTTAGATTTTTGAATGAACTATTTTAATCCTTGATGGAAGGCCACGAAAACTTTTCAAAAATCCCCTCTCAGAAGCGCGCAATTTTGTTCGAGAACCACTTTTTTGCCCGACGTCGGACGGGTCGTGGTGCGCTGTCAGGCGCCCGCCTTCGCCCGGCGAGAAGGCGTCCCGACAGCTCCCCTGCCGCGTCGTTTTTCCCCCCGGGGGTCTGGGGCTCCGCGCTGGGTTCGGTATGGGCTGGCCCCATTCTCCGACGCTCATCGCCCTCAGCTGGGGTGCTTGAGGGGCATGATTTCGCCCTCGACGCCCCGAGGTTTTCCCTGCCCGTCGGTGGGACCAGTGGGCCCTCACACTGGGGACCGCCGGTATCGGTGACCCAGGGGGTTTCGAGAGAATCCCCAGTGACGTTTTGAAAGGCTTCTCTGGGGTTCGGGTGGAGATGGCGAGATACATTTTTGGAACTCCTTGCTGACTCCTTTTTTTTTTTAGTGAGCTGGAATCCTCTGGGTCCTGCTGGTCCTGGATTCATCCGTTTGCGTTCCTAATCATCGAATGGCACTGGAGCTCAGACCATGATGTATAGGATTACGCCGATCTCCATGCGTCGTATGCTGGCCTGTAAAAAATCAACGGAAAAAACATATCATTAACTTGGAACCCATACTTATCGGCTGCATGGGCTTTCGGGCAGACCTACCCTAGATAGTTGGATTCTAGGCCAAGGGCTGTTCACACACTTGTGGCGAACGATACGATACGATAACTTTATCGGCCGTCCATTTGAAAATATTTTAACTTCAAGGGCTGTTCACACTATTGCGATACAATACGATAATTTGCGGATGGAGTGTTCACACTTTTGCGATAAAATCTACGATCATTTTTTATCGGACGATCCTCGGTACCTAACATAACGGAGAAATTGTGGGATTTTAGTGAGAAAACTCACAAGTTTCCCCCCTTTTTGTCGCCTCAGATGCGGTGGAATGGCTTGGTCGGCAGAATTTTGAATAACAATAATTGTAATTTCAAGGCAATTTGTAGAGCATGTGCTTTCTCTCATTACTTGTAGGCGGCGTGAATAGTGTTTTATCTACCTAACATCTTAAAGCAACACAACAACGTTACAGCTTTGAGTCTCCGTCGTGGAGACATCCTGCGCAAATAGGGGCACTTGATTGAACTGTTTTCAGGACATTACTGAACTTCATTCCATACCTAAATTTCCTTCCTCAAACCATTCATTATGCCCAAAACGCAATAAATCATGGGAGCGGCATGCCTTGGAAGGGCACCTAGCTGCTTCCACCCGCCGCTTCCAATCACCCGCCTCCTCTGAGCGAGTGACCAGGAGGAGACTTTCCTTCCCCCGTAATCTCCGAGGTCACCCGCGCCGCTGCGCCAACATGAGCTTCTTGGCCGCCCGCGGACGGCCCTAACCAAGGGGTCTCGTGGAGACAAACACGGTGGGAACGGTATCGTCCACCAGAAGGCGCGCCATATGCCCAAAGGAGCTCAATTGACGATCACGAATCAGGCACTGACCTCACCATCCCCGCCTACCCTTTCGTTGTTGACATCCACCAGCCTTCACACAAGCGTACCGTAATCGACTTTTTGGTTCGTCGTAAAGAGGCGGATCCAGTCATCAAAAAAACGACCCCACGGGTCCAATGAGGTCAAGTAGGTCATCAGATCATGTAATTTCACCTAGACGCACGGAACCTTCATTACGCCACCGACGCCAACCACCCCTTTTTTTTTTGGCCTTTTTTACCTTATTGACCTGTTTCCGATTAATTCAGTTCCTGCCACAATTTCCATCACCCTCACCTAAACCAAACGATCTTAGCCTAAAATTATGTCACATCCTGAACACGAACACTGAGTTACGCTGCTTTAAGAAATTCAGTTTTCGTTCTGTGATGACCTAGAATGAACCCCCAATGACACCAGAACAACAGGGATCTTTTCACCAACCTGCACCTACATCCATTTGAACTTCAGTGCTACTTATAGTCTTATCGAATTTCTGCACACAGTTCACGGATCTACACACACACACCATACATCGACACCCTCACTGCAATGCCCTGATTGCGTAGATTCCTCTTGTCTTCGGCAAGGAATAAAAAAGAGTGTTTCGACTGCAAAAGTTTTAGGATATCCCTTCGGTGTGGACAATAACATTAGGAGGCCTCACTGCGTATACCACTGAACGTTACAACGAATCATAATTGTCCATCGTTAGTTACGCAACTTTTGAATAGGATTCCACCAGTTATAATCTGAAGTGAAATAGTTCACCACAAAAAACCGTTCCTGAACTTTATTAGGCATGCAATTGGCTGAAAATTGAATTAAAAAAAACAAAAACAAAAACCTTCCACATTAGTAAATGTGGGATAGGTGTGGCTTATTCGGTAGAAGTGTTCTGATGTTGTAATAACGTATGGACAAGGCCAATGCATTTTCCATTCTTGATTTCGTGGTGATGCTTCCCTTACATGTTCTGTCTGAAGTTGTCATGCTAACAGGCAATTCTTATCAGTTTGCCCAATAATTTACTAAGTTGGAATTCATGTATCAGTAACATGCTTGCCTACCAGTATCATGCCTTACCTGAATAATGTTTTCCGACCTTGTTCAATTTGTAAGAAAATGAGAACGTTTTCTTGCGAAGTACCGTACGCCCTTGATGTATTTGCGATCGGTCAACCCGAAAATGTTCTATAACTATAGCACACCAGTGTTGTGTGAGAAATTCACAAGATTTATGTAATGGTTGTGTAAGAACCTTACACGATTGTGCTTTCTACACAATATTGTGTAATTCTTACACAACACCGGTGTAGTTTTGCTAGTTTCTCCACATTTTTCAGAGTGGATGTCATAATGTTAGCATATCACTGACCTTTATAAGCCTGTCCTTTGAGGACCTCCGGTGCAGCGTACGCTGGCGCTCTCCACAGAACGTGTTGATGAGGTAGTCCTTCGTGTCTCTCGCGAGAAGCCTGGAAGTCGTGATCCTTGATTTCGTTCTTGTTCGCGCGCAGGATGTTCTCCTCGCATTTGTAGGTCGCGGTGGACGATGTCGAGTTGATGGAGGTATCGTTTCCGTGGGTCGAGCTGCTGATGAATGACGAGCGGAGCCTCCCGCCAGGACCGCCGCAGACTTGACGTAATCCAAGAGATCCCCGTGACCCGCTATTTCATCTCGCGATGTAGACCTTAGATCCGTAACTCGAAGATCTCGTAAAGTTGGATGATGTTCGCGTGCTTGACCTTCCGGAGCAGCTTCAGTTCTCGCGAAGGAACTTCTGGAGAAAATCTGTCCGTGGCTTTCCGCTTTAATGATCTTTATCGCGGCATTTTCTCGACCGTCGTTCGTCGTACAGGATAGACCTGGGCTAGGACCCCTCCCCTAGTTGAACTCCGAAGGTATAACCTCCGGGCCCTTCCGGCTAAGGGTCGCCTCCTCGTTCAACCCCGTCTGACGGAAGTGGTGGTGGCCCCTTATCTCCACTCTGTTCGACTCATTACTCGGATATGCCACCGTCGTTTCGATAGATTGGAGGACGAGATCCAGTTTGGAGAAGGCCCGGGCCGTTAATGTAAAAAAAAAATGCGTAGAAGCAGAATATTTTGACTGCAGAGCGATTGGAGGCTTGGACTCGGGACCTGCGTGCACACATCGGCGGGGAAACCGTCCAGGAGTGTTGATCAGACGATAAGACGGAGCCAAGGAGCATATGGGATCGTAACCTCTGATGTACAAACAGATGTGCAAGCAGATAAATAGACTGCACGATGATCAACACTGAACACAATTATAAAGGCTAGGCCACTACTTTCACTGCACTAGGTTTGCATACGACAATAGGCCCATACACAGCTTAGTAAATGGTTTAAGTGATAGGCATGAAAGCATGAATAGGATGTGCAGCACGTATCCAAAAATGTTTTTGGTTTTCTTTCCCAATCGCGTCACGTGGATACATAGTAACGCGCGCGTTCCAACCAAGCCCCGGGCACGGTGTACTGGAGCGCCCATGCAAGTCGGCATGGGGTAACCATATGCCCCTACGCATTCGGTTTTACAGCACGAGTGAGATGCGGGGCTGGCTTATTAATATGCAGGGGGGGGGGTCACGCGCACACACACGTACATTGCGCGCCCAATATTGTTTTTGCGTGTAAGCTAAGTGAAATGTAGGCCCGTGCTGTTATTGGCGTATTCTAACAATAGCACGGGCAACACTCACTGGAGATGTTCCAGTGATTTCTATTGTGCCGCTGTGTGGGGACCATGCATGAGACAATAGTGATATGTTTCAGCGTGACATGAGCATAACCACCTCCAAACTGGGCGACACAAGACGCTTAGACGGGCAATTCCAAGCTAAAACGGCCCTATGCTGGGCTGACGCCGGTGTGTAAAAATGGCGTACGCGCTGTTTTCCATTGTCTTCAGACGCGCTACCTGAAAATGTCCCGAAAGAGTAAACACAGACCGTAGGTGATCAAAACAGTGTAACGCAACGAAATGTTAATCAGCGTTGGGCAGTCCGTGTCCAGTGGAAATTCTGCGTCAATTTGTCCCCGGTAGAGTAGCTCATACCGTAGATGATCAGACACTTTAACGCACTCGGGGGTGATCGCGTGTCAGTCCGGGAGTGGGGGACATTTTCAAATTGCTACAATATCTTGAGCGCGTTGCCTCTCTAGTTATTATAATAGCTCCATGCACAAGACGTAGCCTCATTTCCTCTCCAGTTCAATATAACAGCTCCGCGGTTTCGGGGAGGACGATGCCCTCATGTGCGCCCCAGCAATTCATCTCTCCCGCACAAAATCAACGCCTGAAAAAGCACACCAAGAACGTGCGCTCAATCATCTTACGTCTCGCATTTACATACCAAGAATTCTTGTAATCTCGTCGGTTCCGAAGAGCCGGACGAGATATTGAAGTCAGTTTGCCTTTCAACATAATTAATGCTGCTGGTTGCCATAGCAAAGGTTGATATGTAACCATAATGGTGGCTAAGAACTATCACTGGGGGAGGGGTCCCATTGGTGGTCAGGTGATTTCAGCATGAGATTACATCGCGTACGGTCCGTTTTGTGTTGTGTGGTGTGTGTGTGTGTGTGTGGTGGCGTGCGTTGCGTCGTCGTGTCCGTCGGTTTTGATGTTTTTTTCCAAATATCTCCATTTTGGGGTGGTAAAATTGGGCACCCGCCTAGATAGTCACATATTTTCTCCGAAAATTAGGCTGAAAAACTATGCAAAATTGTGAAAATTAGGGAGGAGGCCATTTGGGGAATTTTCCATTTACGATATTTCACTATTTTTCAAGATATTCGCTGATTCCAATGGCTGAATGATTCCAAATTTTGTAGCAATGAGAAAAAAGGCATGGCTTGCGGTGAGTTAAGGGAGGATGCGGTGACCACGGTCTTGCGGTCGTCGGCCTCACACGTTGCGGGTCCCGCGGAAGCGGTGTGTATCTCCGCAAGCCTTGCGGAGAGCTATTACGCTCAGTGCGAGGGCCGGCTTTAAGAGTTGGTTGGGCATAGTAACATACACAAATGTAATGGCTTAGCAGTTCGTGCCAAGAGGGGGGGGGGGGAGTTAGATGATTCCGCTTGCCATCACCTCTCAAGTTGAAAAAAAAACGATGGTCACGATCGATTACGTTTACACGGTCAGATAGTCTATTGGGATCATACATTTCCTGTGTTCCGTTGGGTTCGTGTTTCCCACTGCCGAAAGTCGTATCCACGACGTGTTCATCCGTTTCATTGGCGTTTCATTTGACAAAGCTTACAATCTCACTGATCGAGGAAACCGATTGGTTCAAAAATTGACCGAGAAAACACGTTACTTTACAAAGTAATAGGAAACTGTCACTGGCAATTCACAGATCCGAGATACGTACCGAATGTCCACGTCAGATTAGCAGAACATCACCCACCGACGTCACTAGGTGAAAACAAGAGAATTAAACCCTGTAAAAAAGTTGAGACAATAGCTCCATGGTACAAAGTCAATGAAACAGTCTTCCTTGACATCGCACGTCAAACTTTTCAAAGGGTTTCATGTACATTTTTCCAGTTGGCGTAGTTGCTTTAGTTTGAACAATATGCTGAACCTGTGCAAATACAATACAAACACGCAAAACTTAGTATTTCGACTGCAAACGTTAAGGATAAGCCCTTAATGTGTAGCGAGTAATGAGTACCGTTAATTCGTACACGCACTGATGTAACGGCGAATCTATGAATTAAGCTGAATGTAAATTCAATGTAACTGAATTTTCGCTCGGTAAAAACAAAATCTCCACTTTCCAACTCTTCATCACGACTAACTTGCAATAGAACACGAGCCCGACGGAAACACCACATTTTTACGAGCGATGAAATCGCTTGTATTTAAGTCGTTTAAGTGCGATGGTTTCTGTAGTCTTGACGCAGTCGCTTTGGCGATTCCATCCTGTAATGTGTAAATGTTTTTCTTTATCTCCACAAGTACATTCCTTGACGTGATTGAAATATTGCCATTTCACTTAAAGATGGATTGTCGTCTGCTAGCTTCCAGCGAACGAGCGACGGCGTGAATTGCCATGACGTCCGACAAAATTCGAATGTTGCAAGCACAAAGGGATATCGGAAATAACATTTCAATATTATTATATCAATTTTTATTTGGACGGAAAATAAAAAATGCGTGAATGAAGGGAAAATAATACCATTTGTTTCCATTTATCTGAATTGTGGGTGCAGTATATTGTTTACAAGATTTATTTTATTGACGACAATCCATCTTTAAGATGTAAAATACATTTGATCTAAGATTATTTGGTCCTTTTCTTGCTGCACAAGTTATGACAACATTGTGGGCAAAGCGACGTAAACTTTATATAACCTTCCAAGCTTCTTTGCCCATAAGTGAATCTAATAAGCCGGATTGGAGGCCATTACATGTTTTTAACTGCAACCACGTTCTGCACTCTGATTTGATTTTTACGAGCGATGAAATCGCTTGCTATTTACTCGGTTGTGAATTCTGTGTCTTGTACAATTTAATTCTATAGTCTGTCGTTACAATATGTTTCGAACAATTATATATGTTTATTGCAATAAAACAGAACAATTTTCTAGTGTTTTCTCCTAAAATTCGTTCTCAATTCCGACGAAGTACGTTGATGTTTTCTTCGAACATTGCAAACCCCCCCCCCCCCCTGGTCACTTTAGTTTTTGCCATTTTGTGTAGTTTTCAAGTTGCAAAAGTGGCTTCATTATCCGAGTTCCTAGAAAATCTTGAAAAATTAGGCATTCTCTTAGACTTTAGGTTAAATTTAGTCACTTTATTATATTATCTTTTCTTTTTATATTTTCTTCTCTCAATGTGTTAATACGAAATTTAAGCTTTTACTACATAATTTTTTATTATTAGGTGTCAACGCTGTTAAAAAAAACAAACCCCCCCCCCCCCCCCCCCCCCCCCCCCACAGGCGCTCGTAGTAGTATTAAACGTATGTTCAGTATATACACACGTTATAATACAAATGCGTATAACGACACAGCCCTGTGAGGTTAACCGAAGCGAAGGCCGTCAGCTGCCGCTGCATGCTTGCCTGGCAATAAATATTTGCGTGGTTAGACAACTAGCTGTTCCAAGCGATTTACAATTGGTAGATGGTGACCGTCATTTTATCTGCAAGTTAGACGACTGTCTTAATAGGTTACCAACTTGCAGAATAAAATGACATGCAGCGATTCGGTTGTAAGCCAACAGAAGGCTACTTAAAACAACAATGACTATCATTACGTGGTCATTTCCGCAGTGTAGTGGTACACTTCTCGAGTGCTGACGTTCGCGTCCCGGGTTCGGGATCCCGCCGAACATGATTTTTTTCATTAGCTTTTTTAGGATGGTTTATGCAGTTCGCTCTGTGGTTAATTATTACGCGAACATTTTTAAATCTATTTTAATGTTAGGACATTTTTGTACATGTTTGACCTCTAGCTCTACGGCGCGCGGTTTTGCGTGTCTGCACAATGACCTGTCACGTTTGATCTAAGGCACGCCCATCAAATTTCCGCTGCTTTGTTCCAAGTCTCACATTCTTTGTTCTTAAATCCCAAATTCAATTCGCATTTTCTCAGAGATGGGAAGAGCTTTTACATAAATTCAAAGTGGGTGCTAGAGAACACAAATGGAACTTCTTTCTCACTTGAAATAGCGCTAAAATCCATACGTTTCACCAATCCTTATGACTTCAGGATCCTTATGATTGAAAGGTTCACCTCACCTTAAAGTCGAAACTCTTCAATGCAACGGCTTAATCACGTGACCCCTTCCAAACTCGACGATCCCTTATATGTTCACTATTTTCATCGCGAGATGAGTGCGAGCATCCTGGTTCTGATTGGAAATCATCCTGCCCATTCCACGGAGCTATTATATTGACTGGAGAGGACATCAGAAGCGTATTGTATTTGTGTGCCCTGTCCAACTCCCCGCCAGAAGCCGACAAACGCAAGTGAGGAGGCGCTCTAATATTGTGTGTGACATCGTGACACATTCCAGTTTGTTTCACTCTCTGTATCTGCGACTTTCCTTGTACATATGCCACGACGCATACTTTGTCGCTTCATAATAATGATAGTATGTCATACTGCAGATCTGACTGATTCTGGAACATCTTCAGGTGAGTGTTACCCTGTTTCAGAATCCCTGATACAAACTCGAAAAACAGCCGAATCATGACGAGCACAGAAACAACATAATTAGGCCTATTTCGAAAATACAAAACAGAGCGCCAAAGGCGTAGGGATTCCTTGACTCTTTCTGCCAACCTATGGCCAGACCCAAGGACAAATGGAAGATCTACAAGCTCATTTACGGGGCACCTTATACATTGCTCCGACAATTTCCCCATTTGCCACAAAAAATGATGCGATTTTGATCAACCAATAGGGTCCCTGCATTCTTGATATTGTACGAAAGCGACACCTATTTTCAACTTAATCCCCTAATTTCGACAAGGATTTCACTTTGACCTTTGTATGACACCGCCCCTGACCGTAAAATAAGGAATCAAATGTAGCTATCATAGTGAAAACCTGAATTTCGAGTATGAGCTTCATCCATTCTAGGTGGGGTCGATTATCATGTTTACAAGCTTAAATTAAGCCAGAATATCACTCGTTCTCAGCTGCCTTACACAGGATACCGTTGCTCTTCATAAGGAGGAAGCCACACACCTAATTCCCACCGGACCAGATCAAGCATATTTTTTAGGTTTACAAGGATTTTCCTGCTGGCCTGCGGTTGGACCTCAGGGGCCTCGGACCTGACCCCACCAATAGGGTTCGTATGCATCATGGGGAAAACACAGAACAAGTATGAAGGCTTCTCCCCCAGGGGGGTTGAAGTATGGTGTGTACAAGGGCCAAAGTGGCTAAAGTATCGACTTTTCACAAATTTCCTATTTTTGACCAAACCCCAAAATCAACCGCCCACACTATACAAAAACAACTAGAAAATGTCGGGCGGGTGAAACCGCCAGACGTATATATCCCCGCATCTCTATTCAAGAAATTTGGTGAACATGGAAACCTGACAATATTCGTAGAAAGGAGGGACATTTATAGGACTTGTGAGCGACAAGTGTACAGGTATATGGGTAATTCCATGAATTTGAAAAACAGAAGGGGCCAACCTCATGACATGGTATTTCAGACGCAATCAGTTTTTCATCCATTGCTCAATCAATTTCTATTCAAGAAGGTACTTTCTGTGTTTTCATTCATTTACTGATCAACAGTTACATATTTTTGCATTAAAATATGATATACAAAACATCACAGGTCTCATAACTTGGATAATACAGGGTTTCATACGTAAAGGGGACACCAAAGTATTAAATTAAATCAACCCCACACAAGCTTCTAATTTTTTTTTAGAAATTGATTCTGCTTATTCTGTCAATTCTGACAGGGATCTTAAACAAATTTTCATTAATGGTAGTTTCAGTGTTAGGGCCATAAGAAAGAATTTTAAGCCTATAATGCACTTGTTAACTGTATGAGCACCCCTACAGCCCCGGACAAGGTGCGTCCTTTAAATAAGCACACATGCTTCAAGGAATCGACCCTTTAACACAGACCACCGACAGAGGTCAAATTCAGGTCACGAGTCACACACATGCAGGTCAACATTATATCGCAAATGTGACCATCCAGCCTTCGAGATATCAATTCTCGACTATAGCCAAAAACAGTTTTTGACCCCTAAGTGACTCCTAGCAGACCTTTAATGATATGGCGTTTTTCATGAAAAGTGTTACTCTCCATGGAGACATCCACTCCCTAGGAGCATTTTGCTTCTGATGAAAAACACCCGGGCTATTGCCGAAAAACAGTACTAACAGTTTTGACCCCTAAGTGACCTCCTTTAATGACCTTCAATGCTTGGCGGTTTTTATGAAATTGGTACACTCCATTTGATGCATCCGCTCCTAGAGGCATATTGCCTTCCAATGAAAGTTCAATGTTATTGCGAAAAAAAGTATTAAACTCATCATTTTGATGATCAGGATAACGAATATGTAAATTAGTCCCACAAATTACCTCAGTGATTCTTGATTTGCTATTTTGAAATGAATTTCATCGGACTGGTAGTAGGTCCTTCACAAAGTTTCGTCAAAATCCCTAAAAGTGAGAAATAATGCATTAATATTCTACTTCATGCTAATGAATAATTTAAATTATCACAAATAAGACCTTCAGTTGGTTTCACGCCATGGTTGAATAAATTTATCGGGACTGTTAGGAGGTCCTACTTACCAAGTTTAGTGAGAATCCAATAAAGTTTATAATTTGCCTAATTTGCTAATGGGCAAACTCTTATGCAAATTAGTCATGCAAGATGACCTCCAGTGACCTCGCGCCACATAGGAAAATTCATCGGCACGGATAGTTGGCCCTATTCACCAAGTGTTCATGAAAATCCAATGGGGTTTGAAATATCCACATACGTATGCTAATTAGCTTACTGGCCGAGAAATGCAAACTTGACCTCGGATGACCTTGAAAGTGTGCCATGTTTTTTGGCTTCCAACAACTACCCCCAACACCACGTTCGTGTAAATCGCAAAAACTTGAAAATTTGCGGAAAACCTGCAAAATAGAGGGCAGACAAATATAAAGATTAGACCATTCGGAACTTATCGAGATTTACTCAGTACGGAATGGTTACCAAGTTTTGTGTCAATCGGATAAACTGTTAAAGAATGAGAACGCTAACACCTAAGTTCTGGACGGCGGAGACGGCGGCGACGGCGGCGGAGGAGACGCGGGGGACCACGGTCAAAAAACATAAGATCCCCGAACACTTATCAGTTTTGCGGGGATATCATACGGTTCCTGTACTCCCATAAGAAAGTACACACCAAATTTCAACCTGATCAGACAACCATTCTGGGACTTATCGTGTTCACAGTGGTCAGACTTTGACCTCTGGGACTCAGAAGACCTTTGACGTGACCCCACAACAATAGAGTTCAGTACTATCATGGGGAACACACAGTAACCATGTATATGAGCTACATCCATCCAGGTAGGGTCGATTATTGGTTGCAGCCCAAATTGCCAAAATTCGACTTTTTTCACAAATTATCCATTTTTGACCAGAATTCAACCCCGTCCTACACCAAAAACAAGCGGGGTCCAGTACTCCCCCATGAAAGAGAAGAGCTATACCATCAAATTTCAATTTGATCGGACCAACATTCTCGACGACGTGTTTACAGTTTTTCAGGCTTCGACCTCTGATGACCCTCGGATGACCTCTGACTGACGCCGAAACATAGGGCTCATGATTCATTATGGGAAACACACACCTGATCAAGTTATCAGGGTTTACAAGCTGGTGCGTTTCACACACAAACACACGGCCACACATACACACGAACACACACCCACAACCAAACCGACGACTGCATAGATTACGGACTCGTCAAGGAAATAAAAATACAGACATGCGTTGGCAGAAACACCACTTGGCGTGACGTTAGCGTACCGAAACGAAACTGGAGCTCATTATGTGAAGTTCGAAAATAGAGGAGGTGTTGGGCTGTTAACACAACTCCACCTGCCCTTCGGTCCTGCACAGGAGCTCCATGACAGCAGGTTCGGGCTTGGCTCGACCCCGACCCATGCATGAAAATATTATTCACGAAGCATGAACCATTGGAACGCGCGAGTATTTTAGTGCAAACTACGCTGAATTGCAACGGCAGGGGATGGATCTTCTGACGTGAAGTAAAAACATTGCGCGCTGGAGGAAGAGCTCGACGCAGTCTTTACTAAGCGCGCATGGATCATGGAGCATTATGTAACTTGATGCGCAAAATGAGTTTTTCTTCTTATGACGGAACACGGGCACCACAATAGGTTGCCGTAGAGTCAGTATATACTAAAACTAGTATATCGGTATGTTTTCAATCAGGCATGTGGTAACAAAGCATCTGCTGATCGTCTTAGAATATCGCACATTGCGAAGCACGATTGATATCTGCGATGACAACAGAATCATCCAGTATACTGTCACGGGTGTCCACGAGAACGTTATCAGCGAAAAGAAGAATGACAAAACCTTCCCGTCGCCGCAGTAGTGTGACAAGAGGTCATGTCGGCCGAAGGTTTCATCATCCGACAGAATCTCGGACACGGCAGTAGTTACTCCAAGGTCAAGTAGTCTCTCGTGAGCGATATGAACGCGAGGTACGCTATAAAGATCATAGACCGGCGACGGGCCCCGCAGGACTACCAGCAGAACTTTGGCCGAGGGGAGCTGGCGATCGTGAGGACCCTTCAGCACCCACATTCATCCAGAACCTACGACGTCTTCGGCAGAACAACAAGATCTACATGATCCTCGAGTATGCGTCTGAGGGTGACGTGCTCGACTACGTTCGGTTCCGTTCCCAGGGGTCAGTTGGGGAGGGCCTCGCTAGGAGGTGGATCCTGCAGACCTGCCACGCACTCGTCTACATGCACTCGCGGGGACAGCGCTCACCGGGACGTTCAAAGTGCGGAGAAACCTTCTACTCTCGCTCGGGAGGAACATCAAACTGAGTGACTTCGGCTTCGTCCGGCAGTACGACGGAACCGCCCTCCAGTCGGACCTTCTGCGGATCCGCGGCCTACGCGGCGCCGGAGGATCATCCGGGGTCGTAAGCCCTATGCCAATTCGGACAGACCGTGATGGGACGTTGGGCGTGGGTTCCTCTTAATCGTCTCTACGGGGTTGATGCCGTTCGGAGAGGACGTCAAGAACGTGTCTCGGATCCTGAGGGTTCAGCTGGCGGGGGTCCAGTTCCCGAGGGGCCCGCACCCATGAGAGTGGTGAGCCCGGATTAGTGCCAGAGGATGATCAAGGTATGTTGGAGGTGGACCCGAAAGAGGGCGACAGGGACTCACGGTGCAGGGGGTGATCAGTGATAAATGGCTCTATGCTGCTTCGACAGGTCGAGAATCCGCAATATCAGCGAGGTTGAACCAGTATTATTTATTTATTCATTCATTTGCCTGAAGACGTTCTACGAAGGGAATAACTACGAAGGAAAAGGAACAACCACATTGAAAAGGATGAGAACAACAATCTTGATAAACATTACCATTTTCAGGGGAAAAACAAACAAATTAAAACGATTGCGCCTTGGAGAACAAGTAACGCAGGACTGCAAAAGAGGGTGAATGCATCATACTCAGCATTACCTATTGAACGAAGAACTTGACCAGTAACAACAATTGATCGAATGGTAGAAACAGGTCCTAAGCAATCCGTTCCCGTGAAGCGAACGCCGATACTGTAATATGAATTATGATGAGAATTTACAGAATATACGAAGAAAGAAAAACCGATACAAAGTATAGCAATTTCTTTTAAAAGTATCCCTGTATCTATAGCCTAAGTATCCGTTTAACGCGATTTCAATTTTCATAATAGGTTGAGATAATCGGTTTTAACCGTTGAACAATCAAATAATTCACAACAAGATAAAACATATTCAGACGAAGAGAGAGACGAGTTTATTTGAAGAGGCAGTCCTTCTGGCAAACCATGGCGAGCAAGGACGGCCCTCCGCCGTCGCATCAAGTCATGAACAAAAATTGTCCTCGTACATACTAATATTGCATGGACAATATTATCTGTGACGTATTCCGTAACCATGATCGATCGGCGTCGGGACGAAATCGCCGTGACGTCATGCAACTCTGCAGTCCTGGATTGATGGTAAACCAAAGTTCGAGGCGAATTTTTAATTTAGAATAACTGTGGCACTAACACAATAGAAGTGGTAGACCGATGGACGGATTACGGAATATAATTATCGAGTATCTGGGAATTTATTAGCGCCTTATACAACGCCAACGACGTGCTGAGAGCGCTTGCAGATATTACCCCGATCACAGGACCGGTACGCACGCCGCATATAGAGCTGTCTATTAACTGGAGGAGGACAAGACTGCATATTGTGTGCCCTGTCAAAGTCCTTCAGAGAACACACACTCAGAGTGAGGAGGCTGCCTATTGCGTGTAACATCGGGAAACACATTCAGTTTGCTTTTACTCTCTATCTGCGAATTCCTTATACCATAAGTCCCGACGCGAACCTTCGTTGCTTCGTAGAAATGATAGTTTGTCATGGTGCCAGATTCTGGAACATCTTTAGTTTGTGTACCCTATTCCAGAATACGATGATAATAAACTCGAAAGTTCAGCCGATATATTACGGAGAATGTCACGATAACCACATACTGGTTAGTGAGGCGCTGTTGGGGCATAGCAACACGGCTCCACAATGAAGTCTGCTCTGCATAGGAGCCCCAGTACAGCATGTCCGGGGCTTGACTCTGACCAGTAGAGTATAGTGGCAAAGATTCAACACACGGCCGGGTCGCGTCCACATGTATCACCTGGATAGAGTGGAACAATGGAGATGAAGCGACTTGCTGAAGGGGACGCATCAAAACTTTTTTATTCGGCATATAGGTTCCAAACTCACTGTAGAGTTACTGGTCCAAGGCCAATTTCTATCCAGCGGTTTAACTAGCGGCGCCAATATAGCTTGTTCCAGCTGTGAGCAAACGCTGCAATACGACTGAGCATAAACCTTATGATCAGATCCATTTCTTGGTCTTGGGATGAGTTATGCTGGACATGCGGATTGAAGGGGTGGGCCACGCGTGGGGCCGGGGTCCGGAGGCAGTGCCTTCTCATCCCCGCGAGTGCTTCCATTCTCGTGCCATACTCTCGTCTTCACGAAATCTATATACTGTTGAAAAGACAAACTCAGCACTACGCTTACGGTTCAAAGGAGCGTTTTCCTTGAGGGGTCATTTTATTATTATTATTGTGATTATTTACTATTATACCATTATCCCCCCCCCCCCACCCCAAGTAGTGAGCAGAATTAATTTTGATCGGAAACCCTCACTTTGAAACAGGTTAATGTAGGTGCCTAACCCTCCTGTCGGGGAAAAAAGTCTCCGCACCGGGGAGCATACTGATGCTCGGCTATAGAAGTGAGTACGAGTGAACAAGTCTAACCCCCTCCCTAATGATGCCCGGCAAAGAACTAGACAAAACCAATTATTAGGACTACAAGAGGTCGGGGGAAGGTGGAATGGCAAATAGTAAAATCGTGATAGTATAAGGGGTAGTGTGAGGTGGATGTCGCAGAGCGAGACTTCCTTGGCCCCTGACCTGCTGACGTGTTTAATATGTGTCGTTAAAACTTTAAACAATACGTACCTTCTCACTAGGCCTTCCGCGTGAATCACTGAATGGAATCGAACTCTCGGCTAACAGGGTGAAGCGGAGCGGTTCACCCACTTGCACATCGTACTAGAGAAGTTGCCCAGACAAACCTTCAAAATTGCGTGTTGAACATGAGTTCGGACATACTGGCGATCACAGAATCTGGATGGATGAGGGGTAGTGAACAAGACGACGATCATATATTATCTGACCTGTCACATACTCTCCTAACTTGGTGATAGCACTGTTCCAGGTGCACTGGCAGAGGAGGGGGGGGATGGTATTCTTACTAAGTAGGATTCACAAGTGAAAGAGAATAAATCAAAGTTCGCATCATTGAGATTATGGATTACAAACAGTTCAGATTATTCTAAGACATTTAAATTTTTTTAAAATTAGTTCATTTACCGCCCTCCAGTCAATACAGAACAAGTTGACATCTAACATGTTTTTTGACAGTTTAGTTTTGTTCATTGCTGGAATCCATAGCGATATTCACTGGGGAATTGCTATACTCAAATTCGATGGACGTTAGTCAAGGCCGTTATAAAGTTCAATTCATTGCCAAGCTGCCATACTGCCATAAGGGTATAAACCTTTCATTTAGCGCCAGTCCATTATTCACGATCAAGGGCCGACACCCAAATTAACTGGACTATAGGATGATCACACAGCCATAATCGACAGCCATGATCGAACCATATGACTGAGAGACTGAAAATGATGTTCCAAGCCTGCAAGTGCTTGTAGTCTTCCAACTATAAACCCTGGGTGGGGGGAAGGGGAAGGGGGGGGGGTTGTCTTGTCTGCGTGTATATTCGACTGCTCACATAACGGAGTACAGGACAGAGATTTTTAACGGCCTAGTCAGTGCTCGTAAATCATTGCAATGAATGACTATGCCGCTGCGATGTTTGGCATCCGATCAAAAAATTGAGCAATGATACACAATTTGCATGTACTTCCCCAGGTTTGCCTTCGTCATACAAACTTCCGAGTGGCTAGCACCAGTGTAGAGCGCGGCCCGGGCCTTCTACGGGGAGAATGCGGGTTCGCATCCCGTTCGGGTCATACCAAAGACTTTTAAAGAGGGATTGTCGTCAGTTAAAATGAATCTTGTAAAAACAATATACTGCACCCAGTAGTTTAGATAAATTGAAAACCAAAATGGTATATTTCTTGCATTTTTCCAGTCCAAATAAATTGATATAATAATAGTGAAAGTATGTGATTCCGATACACCGAGATGGTGCTGCACATTAACCCCACGATATTTGTATTGAACGTCATGCAAAATTCGCCGTCGCTTGTTCGATGGACGCTAGCGGACGACACAATACATCTTTAAACATGGTACCTGATGTCTTCTCGCTGAGCGTTCAGCATAAGCGGACTGGAGCAGGGGAGGGTACGGCTGTTCAGGCAACACGACCACGTCGTCTGACAATTCATGGCGGAAGTGGGATCGGGCCGAGGTATCGGGATCATCAGCTCCCCGCAGCGCAGCTAAGCGCTTTTCACAGGGTAGGCTATGCTCAAACTTTGCTCCCTGGTTCAAAATACGTCATTTATCGCCAGGATTTCGTGGTTTCTTCCCCGGGTCATTTTTTCCCTCCAATTACCTTCATCTCGAAATGTTTTAGGGGTATGCTTCCAGGCTTCGCCGTTATTGTTACAGGTATGTTACCTAATTCAGATTTTTCATTTCAGTATGGGCAAGTATAGGTTATATCCTCCACCCCCATCCCCCTGGTAACAACTGCGGAGCATATACGCTGGCAGGCTCAAAAATCCATAGGTGTGAGCGATACGGGTTATCACATCGATGCCTCCGCACTATAAAACTGCCAGATTGCATTTGTGAGCAATGACTTTCCGAGAGAGCGATTGCGCTCAACCCTTCCTGGTGGACATTGCCCGTCCCAAACACGATGAGAAATTACACTTAGTAACATTAGTAAAGCCAAATATAAAAAAAATTAAAAAGACGATATAGGCTATAACACGATCATTCTAGTGAAAAGGTTCTTCCGGAGGGAATCTGCTTCCGCCACGACATTGAACTTCACCTGGCGAACCCGCAACAATTGTGAACGTGATTCGATCCCAAATGAACCCCATTGATACCCCCAGTGATTCTAGACATAGCTACGTCAGCCATGCGTCTGTAAAAAACAAAGACCAATGACGATGCTGTTGCCCTCGTTAGTTCAACGTCAATACGGAAAACAATAACATTTCTATTAAAAGATTATATTGCAAACAACGTCAACACTGAGAGTTTCGTTTCAAAACAGGCAAGGCTCAAGGCCATGCATAAGTTACATAATCCGTGTGATCGCGGAACCATCTTCGGGACATAACCCATGGCGAAATAACAAGAAACATAACACACCATTCAGAATGATGACGGTTTTTGTTTCGAGGAACCCTCAATGTTCGTGTTGGTAATGAAAACTAGAAAACAATTGTTCGGAAGCTCCAACCACATTCAAATTATTCGGTGATAGGGAACATTTGTTTTTCTGCATAGTTCTCACAAATGGCTTTTTAAAAAACTACCTCTAGATGACCCTCGACCCAATTCTGAACACCCCGTATGCACGGTTGTCAGAGTGATGACCCTGACCACTCATCATGATCATCCAAATAACTGTAGAAGCATTTGAAGTTTGACCCAAAAATGCCTTCGGGGTTCAAAAGGACCATCTACATGACCTTTGATCAAAAAACCCTCGCACACCTTAGTTCCAAAAAATGACCCTTCGGGGTCAAAATGACCACTAAAGGGACCTATGATCAAAAACCATCGCCAACCCTATAGTTCCAAATCCAAGTGAATCTGTAGGAGAAGCATTAGCTTTAGCGTATTTCACAAACTAGGACGGAACTGACCCGTGAATGACCCTTGACACCACTTTTTCAACACTACAGATGTCCAGTACAAGGTCATCGTTGTGACCTAGTTTGATCCAAAAACGCCCACACTGTAGAACAGGGGGGTTAGCTTAACCTTGTTGAAAGGCCCGGATATAGATAGATAGATAGATAGATAGTAGATAGATAGATAGATAGATAGTAGATAGAGATAGATAGATAGATAGATAGATAGAATCGATTTGTTCTATCTAGAATCAGATATCTTTTGCAGTTGTAATGTATAATGACCTAACATGAAGTGCGAATGTAGTGAGAAACCATATTAACAGATATATCCTTTATGTAGAGTGTTATTTTGGGAATAATTACTGGCTTTGTGTGATGGCGCGTTAGGATGAACCATACCTTCTACAAATAACAATGGGATTTTCCACTTATCGTGGGCACTATTTAAACGGAACCTTTTCGTTTATTGTTGTACAGCAAGTATGCGTCAACCTGCCAAGTGATCCTGTTGATCTTTGACCTGAAATTATTCCATATCTTACTTCAATACTTACTCTGCCACTTTGAACAGACTATGTTAGGCTGTATGCTATATGGGTTTGTCTGTGCAGTAACATTCCATTTTTGACTTAAACGGAATATTACTGCTTTCGATATCATTATTTTTCAAGGGCTGTTCACACTTTGTGCCGATACGATACGATACGAATACGATACGATACGATAAAATTTATCGACGTCGATTAAAAAGTGTTATTTTTCAATAGGAGTGTTCGCACTTGTGCGACACGATACGATACATTTTTTTTATCGGACGTCGAGTTTTGAAATATTTCACTTTAAATCGTACGATGAAATTATCGGATGCGATAGATTGCGCAATGCTATGATAAACTTGCGCAATTCATCAAAGGTATGGAACGCCAAACAGGCTTATTGGGGGAAGTTTATGTGAAATGGGTTTTTAGTGTAAAAATCGGGGAGGTTTTTGATGAATGTTTGGGTATGACGTAATCCGGGAGAACATTGGCCGCTGATGAGCTTCTCGGGCCCTATTCGCCCCGCCGCCATGCACTGACCTAAGAAACCATTATTTCAGTTCGAATCCATGAGCCCTCCCCCACACTACGATAGTAGTGTATCAGTGAGGTATTGGGGAGAGTCATGTTCCGTCGGCGTCCACCAATTAATTATCATGTGACATCAAAGGCAGGAGAATGCCGGTGGTAGTGGAGTGGCCGGGGGAGTGGGTGTCTGTTGCGGCTGTTGTGGAGAGGAGAGAAGGGTAGAGAGGGTTATTCCAGAGGGGCTCGATCGTATGACGTATGGCGGAAACTTCGCCCTTACCCCATGTGAAGAAAGAGGCGGAATAGAAAGAGGAGGAATAGATACTGAGAGGCACGGAATAAGCATATAGGTGGCGTGGTTGGGGTGGTATAATGGTCGATCAGGCCCAAGTTAATTATTCTTGTAGACCAGTGAGGAGGAAAGTAGTAAGGTACACAGGTGGGCCGTAGGCATATTTTAATGTATGTTCTGCGCACACCAATTCAAGCTCAAATTTTCAGCTCAATTGACTGAATTGACTGAATTGACTGAATGCTTTCTTGGCTACCTCACTTCGACCGTATTATTGATACCGATGCTAATTAAGACTGGGGTGTTTTCTAACGAAAGGGTAGGCCGGGGATGGTGAGGTCAGGTGTCTGATTCGGGATCTTCAATTGCGCTTCTCCACGCCTCCTTACAAGTACTGAGAAAGACACAAGCTTCGAGTTGCCTTGAAATTACAATTTCTTGGTATAGCAACACTCTGCCGAACGGGGTATTCCCCCGCCTGAGCGACAAAAGGGGAAAAATTGTGTTCCTCAATAAAAATCCGCTACTTTCTCCCGTTATGTAGGAGCCGAGACGTCCGATAAAATTATCGTACGACATTTTTCTCGCACAAGTGTGAACACTCCATCCGATAATTTATCGTATCGTATTATCGTATCGCTATGTATCGCCACAAGTGTGAACAGAAGCTTTAGGCTTGTTCAACACTTTGAGATACAATACGACACGATACGATACATTTTTTTTATCGGACGTCGAGTTAAGTGTTATTTTCAAATGGGTGTTCACACTGTGCGATTACGATACGATACGCTAAATTTATCGGACGTCGAGTTGAAAAAAATTTCAACTTTTCATAGTACGATAAATTTATCGGATGCGAGTAAATTTGCGCAATGGCAGTGTGATAAACTGCGCAATTCTGCAAGAGTATGGAACGCCAAACAGGCTTATTGGGGGGGGAAGTAGAGTGAAAAGGGTTTCAGTGATAAAATCAGGGGTTTTTTTTTGAATGAATGTTTTGGGGTAGTAGTAGTAGTTAGTGACGTATCCGGGGGAAGACCTAGGCCCTGAATGAGCTCTCGGCCCTATTCAACCCCATGCACGGGACCTACGTAAACCATTGTTTCTCAGTTTTCGAAATCCATGGAGCCCTCCCCATATACGATAGGAGCGTGACCAGTGAGTTAATGGGGAGGTCATGTTGCGCAGGCGGCCCACGAATGTATGCATGTGACATGCAAAGGCATG